>CAIGQZ010032693.1:473995-508650 GCA_903798205.1 Danio tinwini
TTAGACAAATTTGAAATGATTTATAATAATTTATATATATATTTTTTCAATTGGCAATTGATTTTTCATCATGGCAAATAAATTAATAGATTAAAATAAATTTGTAAAATAATAATAAAAACAAAATTTTATAAGCAAAATAAAAAAATCATTATTTAAATGGTGATAATGTAAAAAATTATTATTAAAGCAAATATTAAAATATTGAAATTATTCCAATAATTCTGTCTCAATCTCTCTATTTTGAATAGAAAATGATCGCCTCACAGCAAAAAGGTTGCTGGTTCGAGCCTCGGCTGGGTCAGTTGGCATTTCTGTGTGGAGTGTGCATGTTCTCCCCGTGTTCGCGTGGGTTTCCTCTGGGTGTTCCGGTTTCCCCCACAAGTCCAAAGACATGCGGTACTGGTGATGGGTTGCAGTTGGAAGGGCATCCGCTGAGTCAAACATATGCTGGATAAGTTGGCGATTCATTCTGCTATGGCAACCCCAGATTAATACCGGGACTGCGCCGAAAAGAAAATGAATATTATATTATATGTTTTATTATATTATTCATTAATTTTCTTTTCAGCTTAGTCCCTTTTTTAATCCGGGGTCATCACAGCAGAATGAACCGCCAACTTATCCAGCATGTTTTTATGCAGCGGATGCCCTTCCAGCCGCAACCCATCTCTGGGAATCATCCACACACACTCATACACTACGGACAATTTAGCTTCCCCAATTCACCTATATCGCATATCTTTTGTCTGTGGGGGAAACCGGAGCACCTGGAGGAAACCCATGCAAACACAGGAAGAACATGCAAACTCCACACAGGAATACCAACTGACCCAGCCGAGGCTCGAACCAGCGACCTTCTTGCTGTGAGGCGACAGTACTACCTATTGCGCCACTGCATCACCTTTATTATATTAAATTATATTATATTATATTATATTAAGTCTTATTATATTATATTATATTATTTATTAAGTCTTATAATATTATATTGTATTATATTATATTAAGTCTTATTATATTATATTATATTATTTATTAAGTCTTATTATATTATATATTTACTACCTATTCAATATATTATTTTTTTTAATGACTGTCCGAATTTAACAATTTAACCTAATTAGGCATTTAATTTGCACTTTAAGCTGAATACTAGTATCTTGCAAAACAACCATTAAAATATTATGTACTATCATCATGGCAAAAAATTAAATAAAATGATTTATTAGAAATCAGTTATTAAAACTATTATATTTAAAGACATTGAAAAAAAAATCTCACAATTAAACAACTGGCAGGTTTTTACCTGGCCTGAATCAGGCAGCCTTTCCCAGTGATGTTGGCATCAGCAGGCAAGTCGATGGTGGTGAAGAGCACATCGGGAACTTTACAGCGACGACAACAGTAGCAGTAGGTGAGCTGAGCTGGAAACGGTATATTCAACTCATCGTACGGTATGTGACAAAACCCACATCCTGGCGGCACCACCTCCTCAAATCTTACACAAATACACACTGAAATTAGTACACATACACCAATCACATGAGGACACACACTCAGATGCAAGCACACATACAGTTGAAGTCAGAATTTTTTGCCCTCCTGTGATTTATTTTTTCCTTTTTTAAATATTTCCACAGAATTTTTCACAGTATTTGCTATAATATTTTTTCTTCTGGAGAAAGTCTTAATTGTTTTATTTCGACTAGAATAAAAGCAGTTTTTATTTTTTTAAACCATTTAAGGTCAATATTTTTAACCCCCTTGAGCAATATTTGTTTGTCTACAGAAAAAACCATTGTTACACACTTACAAACTTGCCTAATTACCCTAAATTGCCTAATTAACCTAGTTAAGTCTTTAAATGTCACTTTAAGCTTTATAGAAGTGTCTTGAAAAATATCTAGTGAATAATATTTACTGTCATCATGACAGACAAAAGAAATCAGTTACCAGAAATGAGTTATTAAAACTATTACGTTTAGAAATGTGTTTTCCGTTAAACAGAAACTGGGGAAAAATATACAGCAGAGCTAATATTTATGAGGTCTAATAATTCTGACTTCAACTCTATGCTACAACAGACTGATACAAATCTGTAAAATTATTTCTAAATTTAAAACACACAAACACACACGTATATGTATGCAGAGACCATGTTTTAGCACTTTTGTTATGGAGTCCCCAAGACTTAATTTGGTTAGTAACTTTAATGAACCACCTTCAGCAAACACACAAAGACACACACGCACATACACAAACACACCAACTTAATTAGTATTGTTTAGTATTGAGTTTAAAGGAAAAGTTCAGCCAAAAGGATGATGAAAATGAAGGTATGATTTACTTACACATGTTGTTTCAAACCTGTTTGACTCCTAAAGTTGTCAAATGATATTTTATATATATATATATATATATATATATATATATATATATATATATATGGTGGTGTAACGGATCACAAATCTCACGGTTCAGATCACATTAGGGTTTTTTTGTCACAGATCGGACCATTTTTCGGATCAGTAAGGGAAGGAGACAAATGTAATTTGCTTTACATTTATTACAAAAACAGTACTGCAAGAAACTTTGTTTTTTAACAAACAGAACTTAATATCAGTAATTTTACTAAAAATAAAATGAAGAAATAATCAGCTGAATAAAAATAAATTGTAAAATATTCAGTGTGAAAAATTCACTGTTACTATGACTGTTGCTGATAACGCTAAATGTATAAAGTGTATATTTAGTATAAAATGTACATTTAAATGTATATTTGGTCTCATTTTTATTAAATGATTAATTTATCCACTCATATTCACAATCTTCATGTTTCATTGCTTGATGTGTCATTTTTGAAGAATTATTCAGTTTAATATTTTTGATGGCTGGTTGTCGCCACCTATTGGTTAATTGCTGCCTACAACTTTAATTTGAGCGTCGTTAATTGCATATGATGCTGATTTTAATATTTACCATAAACATCAGTGGTTATATCTGAACTATAAACTGTTATCTCAGTACTTCTGTGTTCTTTTATTGTTTGTAACTTCATAACTACCTCAAAAGACTAAAGACTGAATCTCTTAGGAATTAATAAACATGCAAATCACCATCATTTATAATTTATGTTGTATTGGTGTTGAGTTCCCAATCTTTTAATGATTATTCATGCAGCTTACACTGAAAGCATTAAGGCAGGTTAAACAAGTAATGTTAGTGATATAAAACACCTTTAATGAAGCCCACCACATCCCAAATAACCTACCACAACTTCTTGTCATCATTATAATTTACAGGAAATCTAAATGCTTTCATACATGTGATAATTAGATGACTCGAGAGGTGATCTCTGCAATCGTTTCAAATTTAGGATTAATCTACTACCATTAAAAAAATGTATTAATCCGCGGGTCACTTTCCGAACCATAGGGTGTGATCAGTACATATCACGGATCAACCGTGATCTGTTACACCGCTAACATATATACAGTGCTCAGTATAAATGTTATTACATTTTGTATATTTGTTCTAAATTCTCATGTTGTCTGCTGTGCCTTTACTTTTTACTTTTATTAAGCGTGTTTTCTTTAAGCAGGTAAAATTAAAGGTACATTTCATATCTATCTGACTGCTTGTATTAAAAGACAAAACTGTTTTCTTGTGTTGTGAAAAAAATGAAAATGGATGGAAGCAATTGTGGATGGAAGCATCGTCAATGCATCATGATACACCAAGATATCGAATTAAACCGAATTGATGACATAATAATCTTAACTGAACCAAACTATGAGACCAGTGTAGGTTCACAACCCTACTCTGAATGCATAAATATGTAAATATTCCAGATTTTTTTGACAAAAATACACTTCACAATTCATAAAAAATATTTTATCAATTGACATTATTTAAAGTTTCTTTTTGTCCTCCAAAAAAGAAAGAAGGCATTAGAACAACGCCATAGTGAATAATTAATGTCTGAATTAACATTTTGAGGGGAACTGTCCCTTTAAATAATAAATATATATTTCTGATGCACGCTTTAATAAGTCTGATAAACATGAGAAGAGACTTGATCACATTTTGTATTTTTTGGATGAACTATTCCTTTAAGAGTCCCTCAGCAGGGGGCCAAAGGTGTGTGTGTGAGTGTGTGTGTGCGTGCATGTCATTAACCTACCCTAAAGAGGCAGAACTACCCATATCCCCCTCGACCCTCTCTGACCCTGTAGAAAAGACAAGCGGCTGGCGAGACAACCTTTGTTCAGTGTCCAGCGGGCCGTCCTGCATGAAGCGGGAGCTGAGGATCGCAGCTGTGCCTGACGCTGACAGAATACACACCTCCTCGCTGCAAACATACACACACAGATAATCAGCCATGAATGACAAAAAGACATTAGAAAGCAACAGTTAAACCATAAATCAGACTTTTCACTGACTAAAATACTGAATTTCCATGACATCTAATGAACGGAAAAACAGGCCACTCTTGTGCTTACTGTTGAAGTCAAAATTATTAATCTTCTTGTGACATTTTTTATTCTTTTTTCAAATATTAAATATATTTTCGCTGTATTTCCTATAATATTTCTTTTCTTCTGGGAATGTTGCATTTCTTTTAGTTTGCCAGGAATAAAAACAGTTTTAGGTATAAACTAAAAAATTTAAGGTATTATTAGACCTCTTAAGAAATATATATTTTTTAGAAAAAAAAAACTGTGGTCCAATGACTTGCCCAATTATCTTAACTTGACTAGTTAACCTAATAACCAGATTACTTGTAAAATAACTAGTAAAGTATTATGTACTGTCGTCAGGGCAAAGACCAAATACATTAGTTATTAGAAATAAGAGTGCGACGTAGTGGCGCAGTAGGTAGTGCTGGTGCCTCACAGCAAGAAGGTCGCTGGTTCGAGCCTCGTCTGGGTCAGTTGGCATTTCTGCGTGGAGTTTGCATGTTCTCCCTGCATTCGTGTGGGTTTCCCCCACAATCCAAACACATGCAGTACAGGTAAATTGGGTGGGCTAAATTGTCCATAGTTTATGAGTGTAAATGAGTGTGTATGGATGTTTCCCAGAGATGGGTTGCAGCTGAAAGGGCATCCGCTACGTAAAACATGTGCTGGATAAGTTGGCGGTTCATTCCGCTGTGACGACCCTGGATTAATAAAGGGACTAAGCCGAAAAGAAAATGAATGAATGAATGAATAGTAAAAGTATTGTTTAAAAACATGTTAAAAAATAATCTTCTCTCCATTAAACAACACTTGGGAAATATTTTCAAATGAATAAATTTCACATGAGAGCTAATAATTTTGACTTCAACTGT
This sequence comes from Danio tinwini, assembly GCA_903798205.1. NCBI lineage: Eukaryota > Metazoa > Chordata > Actinopteri > Cypriniformes > Danionidae > Danio > Danio tinwini. The sequence goes on from CAIGQZ010032693.1 coordinate 479,331, forward strand.
ATAATAATGATATAAAATTAAAATACTATGTCAAAATAATACATAATATTAAAATGGTTTTAGCTTAAATATCATTTTGCAGACTTGCAACTTAACCACTGTGAGACAAACAATGGATAATTTAACCACTGTATATGAAATACACAATAGGTGAAATATTGCAGTATAAAAAATATGGTACAGAACCATTACATTGTGTTAAATGAAAACTAAAATTTGTGAAAAATTCCTAGCACTTTAAATATAAACAAGCATTCTATACAATATAGTCATGCATACATTTACACTCTCCGGCCATTTCATTAGGTACACCTTACTAGTACTGGGTTGGACCCCCTTTTGCCTTCAGAACTGCCTTAATCCTGCCTTAACAGATTAAACAATGTAGTGGAAATATTCCTCAGAGATTTTGCTCTATATTGACATGATAGCATTACGCAGTTGCTGTAGATTTGTCGGCTGCACATCCATGATGTGAATCTCCCATTCCACCACTTCCCAAAGATGCTCTTTTGGATTGGGTTCTGGTGACTGTGGAGGCCATTTGAGTACAGTGAACTCATTGTCATGTTCAAGAAACCAGTCTGAGATGATTTGCGCTTTATGACATGGTGCGTTATCCTGCTGGAAGTAGCCATCAGAAGATGGGTACACTGTGGTCATAAAGGGATGGACATGGTCAGCAACAATACTCAAGTAGGCTGTGGCATTGACATGATGCTCAATTGGTACTAATGGGCCCAAACTGTGCCAAGAAAATATCCCCCACACCATTACACCACCACCAGCAGCCTGAACCATTGATACAAGGCAGGATGAATCCATGCTTTCATGGTGCTGACGCCAAATTCTGACCCTACCATCCAAATGTCACAGCAGAAATCGGGACTCATCAGACCAGGCAACGTTTTTCCAATCTTCTATTGTCCAGTTTTGGTGAGCCTGTGTGAATTGTAGCCTCGGTTTCCTGTTCTTAGCTGACAGGAGTGGCACCCGGTGTGGTCTTCTGCTGCTGTAGCCCATGCGCCTCAAGGTTGGACATGTTGTGTGTTCAGAGATGCTCTTCTGCAGACCTTAGTTGTATCGAGTGGTTATTTGAGTTACTGTTGCCTTTATATCAGCTGGATCCAGTCTGGCCATTCTCCTCTGACCTCTGGCATCATCAAGGTATTTGAGCCCACAGAACTGCTGCTCACTGGATATTTTCTCTTTTCTGACCATTCAGAGTTATGAAGTATATACGCGCGCACGCACGCACGCACGCACGCACACACGCACCCACGCACACACACACACTAATATACGTATGTTTGTATGATTTTTTTTGGTTTTTAATGCTATTAATTGTTTGACAACAAGAATATACAATAAAAAATTCTATATGGTGTATGATACATTTTTTGGTTTGACTATTTATGTTGTGTGTGTGTGTGTGTGTGTGTTTGTAAATTACCAGATGCTGGTGGACTCGCTATACCCTACTACTGCATGGCAGCCGAGAGCTTTGGCATGAGACTTTATTTCTTGACGGATCTCCTCCCACCATGCATCTCGTGTCTCTGGCTCGTCTGAAACAAACACATATATGACATCACGCACACACACAAGTAAACACTTAACCTATGACTTAAGCAGAATACTAGCCCTGTTAAGCTTCTCCCACATCTGCCACAGCTCATCTTTATTGTTGTCATGTAAAAGTGCTCGGATGAGATTGTTTGAGTTATTTTAATAAATAAACCAATCATTTACATGTTTGCGGTTCTTTAATGCAAGTTAATTGCAAAATGACATGCAGGTAAACAAATAAAACATTTGATGTTTTAGGTAAGCATGCTTTTTTATTTTTGTAACCATTTACTTATTGTAATTTTCCAATTTTATGATTTAATTGTTATCTTTTCATCAAGTCATGAGCATCCTGCATAAATCACAGCTTGGGAAAACCAGCTCTGTATAAAATATACAGTTTAAGTCAAAATGATTAACCCTACTATGAATTATTTTTCCTTTTTAAATATTTCCCAAATGATGTTTAACAGAGCACTGAATTTTTCACAGTATTTTCTATCATATTTTTTCTTCTAGAGAAAGTCTTATTTGTTTTATTTCGGCTAGAATAAAAGCAGTTTTTAATTTTTAAAACCATTTTAAGGTCAATATTATAACCTTTAAGCTATATATTTTTTTCGATTGTCTACAGAACAAACCATCGTTATACAATCATTTGCCTAATTACCCTAAATTGCCTAATTAACCTAGTTAAGCCTTTAAATGTCACTTTAAGCTGAATACTAGTAATTTGAAAAATATCTAGTCAAATATTATGTACTGTCATCATGACAAAGATAAAATAAATCAGTTATTAGAAATGTGTTATTAAAGCTATTATGTTTAGAAATGTGCTGATAAAATCTTCTCTCCGTTAAACAGAAATTGGAAAAAAATATAGAAGGGGGCTAATAACTCTGACTTTAATTATGCATCTTAAAATAAAACCATAATAATTCTGAATGTCAGATGCACATTTATACTGATCGTATATGTTCTAATTTTAAACAGTGGTTATTGAAATTTGAGAACATTTAAAGCTTATTTTATAGGGTCCGTAATATGTTAGTTAATAAACTATTAATACAGCATTACTAAACTGAATTAGCTTTTATTCATTCTAATCCAAAGGGCTACTGGATTATTGGAAGAATATTTCATATTGAGAAACTATAAAAACTCTGGCAGATAATCAGAATCCTCTAATTATATGACAGAGAATACAATAAACAGAACATTATCAAGTATCGATGTCAATGCTGATAAAGTTACTGTTATTTTTCTTTGTTCTTCATGCCTTTATTGAAAGGAAAAATATTCTTTATACCCAATAGTGTTAAGTTGATTGTTGTGGTTTACAATTTGCTTGAAAGCAGCATCTGAATTACTCTTTGTAATATATAATAATATATACAGTTAAAGTTAGAATTATCAGCCTTACTCTGAATTTTCTTTTTTCAATATTACCCAAATGATGTTTAACAGAGCAAGGAATTTTTCCACAATATTTCCGATAATATTTTTTCTTCTGGAGAAAGTCTTATTTGTTTTATTTAGGCTAGAATAAAAGCAGTTTTTAATAATAATTTTTTTTTAAGGTCAATATTATTAGCCTTTCTAAGCAATATTTTTTTCGATTGACTACAGAACAAACCATCGTTATACAATGATTTGTCTAATTACCCTAACTCACCTAATTAACCTAGTTAAGCCTTTAAATGGCCCTTTAAGCTGAATACTTGCATCTAGAAAAAATATCTAGTCAAATATTATGTACTGTCATCATGGCAAAGATAAAAGAAATCAGTTATTAAAAATGAGTTGTTAAAACTATTACGCTTAGAAATGTGTTGAATAAATCTTCTTTCTGTTAAACAGAAATTGAGGGAAAAATATAAAGGTGGGCTAATAATTCTGACTTTAACTGTATACAATATATATATATATATAATTGTCAGAAATGTGAATATTTTTAGCACTGACAACTCAAAATTGTCCTCAGTGAAGGAGCATGCCATGCATTAACACAAACAAGGCTAGTACCTGAGTTTTTCTATTGCTCAGACTGGCACACATGAACACACAGGTGCTCACGCTCCTCAAGAGCAAGGGGTTTTTCACAAAAGCAAACCCCCCTGCCTGTTGATCACACACACTAGGAAAGGGCCAAAGGGAATGAGGAAGACGATGATGATGATGGTGGTGGTGGTGGTGAAGAGGACAGTGGTGCGATTTGCCATTCTCCTCACTGACAGCTTTAATGAGCTAATCTACAACAGTAGGCAGAGCATTCCCTGCTAGTGCAGTCATGCTTCCCAATATAGGACAAACTCCATCCTATCCTGGACAAAACAGCCAACAGCAGGAGGGAGTGTTTGACGTTAAGAAGAAAGTGCATAGCGGAAGAGAGATCAGAAGCAGAAGAAAGTTAAAAAAAATAAAAATAAAATAAATGGCTTGATGCTCGCCTTACCAATGCAAAAATAGAATTCAAATCAGTCACAATCTGACCAGTAACTACTAACACTTAAACACACACAAAGCTCTTAATAGCTGACATTTTTTTGCACTTGTACTTGTCAGAGCTAAATAATAATAATCTAACCTTAATCTACTGTTCAATACCTCTATCTCAAAAAATTGTATATTGGCCTACTCAATTAATTTAAATTTTTAATATAATTTATACACCTATACATTCTTTTAAATTATATTATATATTTTACTATACAAAAAATACATGTATATACTGTACAAAGATTGATCTATGACAATAGTAGTTTTATTTTTTGTCATTACCATTAGCCTATCCAAGTTTTAGGAACAGCAAATTATAACTTGACTTCTAGTTGATTATTTGGTATCAGAAGTGGCTTATATGAAAAGCAAAGGCCTCTAGGACAGTAAGATCTGACTTTGCTTAGACAAAATTATTGTCACTTAACAGAAATAATGTCCAGTATAGAATATAAAGTCATGGTGCAGTGAAAAAATTATTTATAATTTGTATGACTGCCATGAGCTTGGAGGACTGAGTCCATACATCTCTGCTTAAATCACTTATTAATAAAGTCATCTGGAATGGCAAAGAAAGCATTCTTGCAGGATTCCCAGATTTCATCAAGAGTCTTTAGATTCATCTTCTAAGCCTCCTTCATCATACCCCAGACATGCTTAATAATGTTCATGTATGGTGACTGTGTTGGCCAATCTGGGAGCACTTTGACTTTTTTTGCTTTCAGGAACTTTAATGATGCAGATCTCTTGCACGCCCCCATACTGAATGTAACCCCAAACAATGATTTTTCCTTCAGCAAACTTGACCCAATTTGGCAAAACTTGGTCCAATTGGTCTTCTGCAGTAAAAAAATAAATAAAAATCTAACTTCTGCCACTTTTCCAAATGATCAACTACAAGTCAAGCTTTTATTTGTTGCTCTTACAACTGGGATCGACGACAAGACTTTTGTCAGATAGTGTGTTTTGTCTACATTGCTTATTTTAGTAAGGTCAGGCTATACAGTACTTTGTACTCAACAAATCCAATCATTAAAGGTATCGCACGTGGGACAATTTTCATTCGGACTTAAGGGGCATGTCCACCGAATAGTTATTTTTTTTGGTTGCCAAAGCTAAACATTTTATTGTTTTTTAAAACAGTAACAGCTTACAAAGGCACCAAACGTGCATTTTAAGCAAAGCACTGAGAGCTCTGCATTTTTTAAAAACTCTAGCAGTTGGAAATGCGCTTACAGCCAAAGTCCCTTCAAGGCAAGTCATTTCACTCAGCGTCCATCTTTGAAACGTCTTTCAGGCAGTATGCTCGGGCATTCTGTTTGAATGGGGAAACATCAAATTCTCCAAAACTGTTTGCCAAGCTTTCCTCACATATCGGAAGAGGCGGAGCTTTTGGGCACTAATTCATTTTTCTCCGTAGAGAGTGATTATGCTGACTCCCAATAGTGCGGCTATACTCATGGCAGGTATTATTTGGTAGTTTGGTCATTTACTTCACTAAATTGGCATCCGACAAACTTCATTCATTCATTGATTTTCGCTTAACCCTTTATTCTTCAAAAGACGCCACAGCGGAATGAACCACCAACTTATCCAGTATATGTTTTACACAGCAGATGCCCTTCCAGCTGCAACCCAGTACTGGGAAACATCCATACACACTCATTTACGCTCATACACTACGGCCAATTTAGTTTATTTAATTCACCTATAGCGCATGTCTTTGGACTGTGGGGTAAATCGGAGCACCTGGAGGAAACCCACGCCAACCGGGGAGAACATGCAAACTCACAGAAATGCCAACTGACCCAGCCAAGACTCGAACCAGCAACTTTCTTGCTGTAAGGCAACAGTGCTTACCACTGAGCCACCGTGTCGCCAACCATCAAATTTCATCTGTTCGATTTGGGACGACACTACATTCAAATGCTATGCTGTTGAATGTGTAAGTACATAGTGCATAAGTGCCATTTGGGATGCAGCTCTTGTGTATTTAATGTGTAGGCTTTTCCACGTCTGCTTAACCACCTACAGCACAAAACAAAGCACACGGGAAAAAGTCACAATTCCTGTGTGCTCAGCTAGAGCATTTTGTTTTGTTCTTGAATGCCACCAAGTAACTCCAGCAGCTCGAAGGACAAAAATGCCAATCGCATTAGTTTAACATGGTGCGTCAAACCAAAAAAACAACACTGAGGCATTTTTATTAACATCATACATTTACATCCGGCATGTCGCGTGTTGTTGTGCACCCTCTTTGTGCAGTCACAAGCCGTTTAATGAAGGAGATAAGAGCAAACAAAAATCGTCCCCATGTGCATGGGTTTTTACTCGCATCATTACTTTCAGGTTATTCACTCATTATTAACTCTAAAAATTGGGTTAAATTTTTTGCAATTTCCACAGTCACATAAAAGCACCAAAAAGATGTAAAACAGGAGGATTAAAAAATAATTAGTCAAGAAGCAATCCTTCTTTAAATAGTTTTTTTAAATTTAATACCAACATGTACCAACAACCCCAGATAATAAGTCCAAATCAACATCATCTTAGCAAATGTAAGATCAGCTTTAAAAACCATAATCCATAACACATGAATCCTTTTAAAAGGGAAGCAACAATGACCACAGAGGCAGCAGCATCGCCAAGGGCAAAAAGAGGTCATGAGATTTCTCATGACTGGGAGTATAGCATTGCCTAAATCCACCTCTCTGGATTTGTAGATCAAATAGTCATGTGATCAGGGAGCAGAGGACGCTGGGTAAGGGGTCAGGTGAAGCGCAGTCAGAGCAGATCAAGGAATGAAACAGCCACGCATCCAGCTAAAGCATGCAATAGCTGCCTGACAAACACACACACACACAAGCTCATACAGAAGCACAGCGCATGGCAGCTCATGCAACACACACTACTGAGAAAAAGTTTAGGTTTGTATGTGCTAGTCTGTGCTTATTTGAGATTGTCGGTGTAAAGCATTAATGTAATCATTGTAAAAAGCCAATATCTACTTTATCTATGATTAATACGCACTGAATGCAAAATGTCAAATTAAAGGAAAAGTTCACCATAATATATAAAATTCTAACTTTCTTACATACAAAAAATGGTTGTGTTTATCATTCAAGCTGCTCTTTTTAATTTTATGTTTCAGCATTGATATCGCAATGTGCACGTCCGCAATAGTCACATCACAGGATCTATGATGTTGAGTTGGGATTCAATAGTTTAGGACTATACAGTACATATTATATAATACAATTATATAGCCACAGTTTAAACTACACGTCATTTGTGTAGTTACTGCAGAGTTTATCCATAATGGAGTAAAAGTTTATTGTTTGCAAATGTTTTTATGTGTTAATAACATTCAGACACAATATTTCATAAAAAATAATTGTATAAACTGTTTAAACAATAAAGTCTTTGTAGTGTTATTTTAGGTTTAGCTTTTTTATTTTATTTCTGTACCTGAATTAGGGTTGAGTCGACAGCAGCAACTCACACTTGGGCCCAGTTTACACTAATACGTCTTAGTTTTAAAATTGCATTTTAGAACAAAAACAATCCCAGTCCACACTGGCGTTTCATCTAGCATTTCTGAACAGCCCTCCTTCCACACTATACCGCTGAAAATGCACATCGCGTGACCACACACACTCTGTCATGCACTGCAGCGTATGTGTGTGTCTGAGCTCCAGGCAGATAGCGGGTGCTTTGAGCACAAAACCTCAAGTTAGCAGTGCACGTCAGACAGTTTATCAAGGATGTACCACTGGATCACGTCTCACCTTGGTTGTTAAACGTGATTTAATTAATCTTGTCTCTATCTAACATCTCTTCTGTCTTTTGAATGCATCAAGTAACGTGTCGCAGCGTCAGTACACTACTTCAATCTTTCGGTTTCACGCTTGTACTTCATCATTTTAGCGAAAACCTCAGATACTGAAAAAGGTGGTGCACCTTTTATACTAACCACGTTTGTCAACGCCATTATAACGACACTCTGCCTATTCATGCCAGTGTCCCGCAAAAAAGGTAGGTAATTTGGTGGTAATTTGTGTGTAACTTATCTTTATTTATTTATGATTTGGTTATGGGTAAAACAAAGACGCTGCAGGTCAGGTAGATAAGAGTAGGCTACAAATAATTAATTAATTATGAATAAATTAATTATTCAAAAATAATTAAGGGTTAATATTTATTAAATAGATTATAAACCTTACCATTTCGTGAGTGAGTGCATATTCTGTGCTTTTGAATGGCTGTATTTAAATTTCTGTCATGTTTCGTTTGGTGTAAACAGCCAAACTGTTTATCACTGCATATCTCATCACAAAGTGTGTTGTTAGAACACAGGGTTACAATACAGTTTTAAAACGGAGTTTTAGAATGAAAACGATCCGTGTCCTTGCTGGCGTTTGACCCAGAGTTTCTGAACAACTCTCCGTTGTGGAACTGAATCCACACTAACACGGAGCAGCAGCGTTTTAAAATGAAAACGGCCTCTTCAGCGTTTTCAAAAATCTCAGTTTTCGGCGCTCAAAAACTCATGTGTAGTGTGGACGGATGGTGTAAACATAGCAAAACATATGCGTTTTTAAACGTATTAGTGTAAATGGGGCCTGATACCCCTGCTTTAAACTAAATTAAATCACATAAACTAAATTATGACAATTGATTAAGACAGAAATTTATAGTAGCAGTAGCATAATTTTATCCATAACAGATTTAAACCTAAGCCAAAATACCAGCCTACAATCTAATTGTGCAATAATACATTTCATTCTTGTCATTGGGATAATTTTGCGACAATATCACATACTATACCTTAAATTATGTGGCTTAAATCAAGTAAATGATAAAATAATTCAATTATCAGGTGAACTGTCCCTTTAAGCATCACAGTTTCATTTCTATTTGAGATTATTCATAATGCACTACATAAAAATGACTATTTATTAACCATTTACAGTGTATCAGGTGAGCTGCCAAGGGCTGCGTATAAGTGTGTATGTGTGTGCATGTGTGTGTGAAAAGCAGGACTGAGGGTAGGGTAGTACCTGCAGTGAAACTATTCCAGTCTAGCAGTTTGTATGACCTGGTGTTACCCAAGGCTGAGCCAAATCGCCACATTAGTAGATCGGTTAAAGGAGCGGAGAGAAAGAGAAAGAGAGAAAGAGAGTAGAAAAGAAAAAAGAAAACCAAACACCAAACTACAAACAAGAACACAACACTGGACAACACCACTCCACAGGAACTGCAAAGTCAGACAAGAGTTATCAGAGAGGGTGACCACAAGAACGAGAGCGAGAGAGAAGAGATGGAAAAATACAGAGGTCTGGGAGAAAGAGAGAATGAAGGGGGAAAAAGAAGTGAATTGAGAGAGAAAAAGAGATAGAGAAAAAAAGCATGCAGCAGCACTATGTCAGAGGCTCTAAACCAGCACATTTACAATAAAGAAACTACATGAGCGGCTCCTTCAACCAAACCATGCTTTAATTAACGCATTCACACGCACACTAGTGAAACCTTCACAGTTCATTTACTGTATATGTTGTGGAACAACTGTGTGTGTTTGCCGTCATCTAATCTTACAATTAAGAAAATAAAAGAGCAGACACCCTGTGTGCTCTAGTTCAGAGATTAATTAAAGTTTTCTCCCTTTAATTACGCTCTAAACACTATACTATACTAAATAACAGCCTCTGTGTGTGGGGAATAATTTGGAAACAAGTCAGCATGTAAAATAGTAATGGGTAATGACCCAGTTTTGTTAGTTAAAGCTTGAATGCATGCGAGTCACAAAAAAAGAAATTAAAATACAAATACAAATCAAAGATCAATGAAATGAGGGAAAATCACTAAAGGTTTGGAGTTATGGAGTCTTCTTGAGGACGATGAACACATGTTGTGATGTGCAGGAAACAAACATTTGAAATATGATATAAAAAGTACTACAAAAGTGATATAAAAGACTAAATGAATGCAAGAGGGATATAAAAACATTTTGGAATCATAAAATTTGAGGTTTGGTCATCATGTATATATATATATATATACATATACATATATATATATATACACTCACTGGCCACTTTATTAGGTACACCTGTCTAACTGCTCGTTAAAGCAGTCTAATCAGCCAATGCGGGCTGGTCTGAGTGTTTCAGAAACTGCTTGTCTACTGGGATATTCACACACAACCAAGAGAATGGTCAGAAAAATAGAAAATATCCAGTGAACTGCAGTTCTGTGGGCACAAATGCCTTGTTGATGCTAGAGGTCAGAGGTGAATGGCCAGACTGGTTCCAGCTGATAGAAAGGCAACAGTAACTCAAATTTACACTTGTTACAACCGAGGTATGCAGAAGAGCATCTCTGAACACACAACACATCCAACATTGAGGCGGATGGGCTACAGCAGTAGAAGACTACACCGTGTGCCACTGCTGTTAGCTAAGAACAGGAAACTGAGGCTACAATTCACACAGGCTCACCAAAATTGGACAAAAGAAGATTGGAAAAACGTTGCCTGGTCTGATGAGTCTCAATTTCTGCTAAGACATTCAGATAGTAGGGTCAGAATTTGGCATCAACAACATGAAAAATCTGCAGCAACTACGTGATGCTATCATGTCAATATGGAGCAAAATCTCTGAGGAATATTTCCAGTACCTTGTTGAATCTATGCTACAAAAGATTAAGGCAGTTCTGAAGGCAAAAGGGGGTTCAACCTGATACTAGTAAGGAGTACCTAATAAAGTGGTCGGTGAGTGTATATATTTTTTATTATTATTTTTCATCAACAAAAAAAATAAATAAATAAAGAGTTGATGTTTCCTTTTATCTGCTCGAAAACCGCTCGGTCATTCTCCTCTGACCTGGCATAAACAAGGTATTTTTACCAACAAAAAATACATGAAATCATGTGCATAAAAATCTAATTAGGTCAGAAGTTTTAGAAACAATAAATTGTTAGCTTTAATTCCAACCTCCTAAACCTACTACCTTTTTTTCTGTTTAAACTCCAACAGATCAAATTGACCGTATATATACATGTGTAAATGCATTCAATTTTACCATTTGATTGGCTGATTAGATATTTGCATTACAAGTAGTTGGTATTTTGGTAATAAAGTAACCATCAAGTATATAATACAGTTACACAACTGAATAGTTTTAATTAACGGTGCCATAGAAAGAAAATCTGGATTTACTTAAGCATTGGCAAGCGTTCAGTACATGGAAACAGCATACCGTGAGCCTCAAAAACCATTGTTTTCTCATTCTCATGTAAATTCAGAAAATCCCAGTGAAAAACAGGCCAATCAGATCAAAACACTAACTGTGACTAGCCACGCGGGATTATTAATATACATGCCAGAGGCAGCGTTTGATTGGCCACATTTCCTAATGAGTTTATAACAATAATTTCTTATTTTGACTCTTATTTTGAAAACAAGACAGGCTTTAAGTAAGAGTAAGCAGGCAGCCATGCATGATCTCATCTGTTTATAACTTGTCAGAATGCAAAATATGGGATACATAAATATAATAAATTCATTCAGCACCCCCTCAAAGATCACAAGGGGTCTGTTTTAAGTATCTTTTGTTAGTTTAATGTGTAAATTGTGAAATGTGCATCATATGTTTTAATCAGTCAATAGACACATGTGCCAGAGCCTGCTACCTTTCGTTCACATATGGAAATAAAAAAAAAATTACACAAAATAATACTTAGTATTTTATTAACGCTAGCATGTACATCCTTTTAATGCAATGCTAGACTAAAAAGGGCAATGCTAGACTATATAAGCAGGTTTCCAAAATTGTGATTTATAAAAGCAATATAAATAACTGAAGGACATGGATGCCTCAAAGATAAACAATGAACATTAAAGGGCACCTAGGTTACCCCTTTTTCCAGATTTAATATAAGTCTTCTGTGTCCCCAGAATGTGTCTGTAAAGTTTCAGCTCAAAACACCCATCAGATTACTTATTATAGCTTTCACTAGATGGCTTTGTATAGGTCTTAATAGATTTTTGCTGTTTATGTGTACTGTGCCTTTAAGGCTAGTCCTCCCCGCCCATCGTTTCCACGTGCCTGACGCGCGTGCCTCAGTCTCCGCCCTCGGCTGCCTCAGACAACAGACAAACATGAAGGAAGCAGATCTCACGTAACGTTTGTGACAAATACTACAGTAAAAGCTTTATCAATGATTATTTGGTGCATTTGTTGAGTGGAGCTGCAGGATGAGTCACACGCGATGTCGTTACAAAGTTCATGCGCGCACACACACAGACACACACACACAACGCAGACACACACGCACATACATACAGCGCGCGTGTTTAGCTTTGCACTGTCTTTGCACGCAAATGTGACAGCATACAGGTTAATCTGCAGTGCTGTATGGATATCGGTTACGATAATGTACAAAATAAACCTGATTTAACGTCTACAAACCGGGATTGAAGTGCTTTTATTATTGTTCTGACACGCGGCTGTGGTGATAAAGTAAAGCTGAAGTAAATCGCTGTAATTCATTACACACATGCGCTGTTTTAAAACATTTTAAACTTGTCAAACTCACTCTTGATCACATTTGATAATGATTGATGATCCTAAACTGAACAGATCTTTTATTTAGGGTTGATTTGCGCATGTCCTGTCTTGTGGATATGAAACGTTACTACGGAGACATGTTAATATGCTGCTGTCAATCAATATTGGTGGGCGGGGGGACCGCACTCCTACGTCAAGTTGCGGTTGGTCTCAAAACGGCTCCAATTGGTCCACCGTTTTTATGTTGTTAAATTGAAAAAAAAGGACTGAGTGTGTTTATATCACCCCAATATGACAGTATATACACTATACCTACACATATGTCTGTCCAAACAGCTTGAAAAGTAGATTTTTCACCATAGGTGCCCTTTAATAGTTCATAATATGCCTGAGATGATAAAACAAAGGTCAAGAGATGGTGCATGCGATGAAGAACTGAAACTGTAAATACAACAAAAGCCTTAACATGCACACTTCCAAAAAGACCTCAATAATTGCATCATGTTTTATTGTTTGAAATGATGTAAATGTGTTGTGTATGTGGTGTGTGTTTATTTATTTGCGCTGGTGTAACATGAGCCGTCTTACCTGGGTTGTGGATTCGATCCAAAAGCTTTACTGAGCGTGCGCTGACGACACCTCCAACATGAAGGAGGAATCCAGAAGGAAAAGAAGTCAATGTGAAGAAGGGGTATTCCTGAAATAAAATAAAAACAGTGATGGAGGGGTCATACAGAAAGGACAGTGGTGGCCCAATGACATTATAGCAAATGTCATCAATAACAGGCGAATTTCTGATTTAATAGCACAGAAATTGAAACCTGTGGCTCATGCCGTTATACAGTCAATATTTTGCAACTCAAACCTCATGCACAGATTCTGACACTTTTTACTGCATAACAACTCTGTAAAGTGCAATACATCAGGACTTTAAGTGGTTCTTAAATCTTAGATGATCATAAATGATTACATTTACTTTTAAAGTCCACATGAATCAGACGTTGCTGAGACTTATTTCAGTGTGTTGATGTACTTCCAATTAAATGGAATATTGAGTAGGGGCAGGGGTTTTCTTTTGCACATCATCACTAAAGCACAAACTATTGGCATGAGAGGGTATTAATATGTAATAGCTATGGAAACCGTCAACAGAAGCTCCGCCACTCCAAAAGTTTAAGCAAGTGGTCAGACTTTAATTGAGGATTACCAAAACACTTTTTTAGGAGATTAACTTGCACACATTAATTATTCACCTCAAGAAAAACAATGTGAGCTAGCAAAATAAACAATGACTAAGTTTATATAAACATGCAATCAAATTATTTGCCCTAATCTGGTTAAGAAAATATTATGATTAAGGTCTTAACATGAGTTGCTTTTTGAATGTTCCTTTCATGATCCTATTATATTATGTTATAGCACATAATTCGATTAATGTCAATGCATAACATCAGCACGGGATCCACATTTCCTTTGGAGTTTCATTTTTAATTTGTCTACTTTAAGCGCAGTTTGGCACATTCACTTTTATTCAGGAACATTTCATGCATTCCCCCAATTACAAATGAGATATTGGATGCTAGTATGAACTGCTGGAAGAGTGTAGTTTTAATGGAATTTGATACCGCATTTGACTTTGCATTTGTGTCTGTGGTCCTTCACTAGCTATGTTTCCATTCACCTATTTTTATGCACATTTTGGATATGCACATAAAAAAACAGTTGATGAAAACGCCATGATGCGCACACATTTTGAAAATGCGCATAAAAAACATATGCACATAACAGAGTAGGATAAACTTTTTATTCAATAAGAAAAGATGCGCATAAACTACGATGGAAACACTTTTACCACACAAATTCCAGTGTGTGCATTTAAAAAGTCATGTGTATTTGTTATAAAAGATCATGTGATGATAAAAATGTGTGTAAATGGACAAACCAGCAGGCTGAGCACATTATAAACCATCTGAAATGTTGTCTTTGTCATTCTTAAACGCCTTACCATTTAAGGATTAGTGTTATTATATTTTATTAATAACATCCAGAATCAAGAGCGTCTGTGCTTTGCGTCTGACACAAACATCATGTCAGGATTGCTTTCTGAGGCTCAAGTCATTTATTAGATAAAGAAAAGATTGTCGCAGCTTCTCCTACTGCAGCAAATACAATTTTTACTGTTGATATTTGGGCCAGTTAATTAGGAAGTGATAATTTTGTTCGCTTTGACTCGTTGGATGGAAACGCAGCTTTATTCGCACGTCTTTTATGCGATAATCCAGTTTTGTGCATAAAGTTCATTCGCATTTTTTGGTGGAAAGCTACTGACTCGGTAGGTGCAGAGAATAGTGTCAAACAGATGCATGTGTATAGACTATCCAGTCACAAAATGCGTCGAAAATCCTACAAGACGGTAATAGTTTGATTGCGATGTTTACATGTCTGTAGTGCACTTCAGATTGATTATGACTTTAGTGGTTAAGGTAATGAAAAGTTTACATGGTAGACTCCTAATCAGAGTATTGTCTTAATCGTATTATTGGTGTCCATGTAAACGCACTCACTGTAAATTTCAATTTCAAGTGGACTTTAACTTAACAGTCTGGGTCACACTTTCGTTTACAGTACAATTCTCACTATTGACAAACCATTAATTAAGACTTTTAGCTTAAACTTGCTGTTTATCAATAGTTATTAAGGTAGTAGCTAGGTACAGGTTAAGATCAGGGATATAGAATGAGATCATGCAGAATATGTATTTTATAAATACTAATAAACAGCTAGTATCTTAATAATAGGTAGGTAATAAAAGCCACTAGTTAATAGTGAGAACTATCACTTAAAAGTGATACCTCAATCTAAAATATAAAAATACACCATCAATATAAAGTCCTGATTACAAGCATAAACAAAATTCTTACCAGTACTTCCCTTTCATTGACATTCATTTCCAAAGACATTTCACCAAAAACCGGACAAAGATAACAGCAAAAGTGTGACAGACTACTAAACATGAGAGCTTCCTAGAACCTGTTGAAGGTTCTAGAACATTCTGCATGTAAATGGATGCATAAACAGATGACGTCCAAACCAATAGTCACAATAAAGATGTGTCATTGGTTTGATAATGAAGTCACTGGAACAGTAGAAGAGATGCAGGTCTTCCAGTT
Source organism: Danio tinwini (assembly GCA_903798205.1). Taxonomy (NCBI): domain Eukaryota; kingdom Metazoa; phylum Chordata; class Actinopteri; order Cypriniformes; family Danionidae; genus Danio; species Danio tinwini. The sequence goes on from CAIGQZ010032693.1 coordinate 495,137, forward strand.
CAAAGTTCTCAAAAAGGGAGGAATTTGGAAAACGAGAAAGATTGTACAGTCTGAAAACATTCGGCATGCCCTCTACAGACATACCCCCGTCCTAATAAACGCTTCAGAGGATGATGAAACCCCCTGAAATCCAGTGTGAGAGCGGCAAAGTGGAGAAATAAAATTCTCATAATCATAGTTCCATTTGAGCTTGTTTGTGAATATGTAAATATGTGTCTTTGTCTTACTCTCTGTTCCAGTGCTGATTGGGTCTGCTGCCTCAGAAGAGCTTTAAGAGGCCCCGCCTCCTTCCCTGCACTTCCACCACTTCCCATTCCTATTCATGACGGAGAAGAGAGAAATTCATAGGGAAATGAAACAATGACACAACCAAACACACATACACTGACAAACACATTTGTATGCGACAAACACATTTCTACGACTGTGTTTACATGCACAAGAACAAAGTCATGTTCATTTAAAATGGTGTGATTACATTTTTACCCATTACGCTTCTAGTAAAAAGAGCAAATAATTTCCTGTCAAGTAAACAAGTTGTTAAACGTGCATACTTTCAAATGCACAAAACACTACAAGATACAGATGGATGTTAAAAAGTGGAAACACATTTTTAGAGTGAAAAGGAAATAATATAAAGTCTAGAAAATCAAACAAAAAGTGCTTCAGGAGTAATGTGTCGGTGCTCTTTGAATAAGGGACTCATAAAAATAAACAATGAAATCGTAAGTCCAAGGTACTCGAAAAGAAAGTGAAAGAATTAAAAAGCCTTAACGTGGCTATTATTTTAAAAGCCTACACGTTTCAGCAAAACTGGCTTTCATCAGGGTGACCCTACAAATAAACTCTACATTTGATTTATTGTGCTCTTTTGTGCTTTTAAAATAAGAAAAGAGCGTGCATACATAATTATTCCAATAGCTGTGAAGCAAATCTCTTCTGATAATAAAGGCTTTACCAAAATACCCTAAGAGAAATTGTGTGCATATAAAAATGGTTATCATACAGTACATTCAAAAGTTTATCTTATGTTCACATAGGCTGCATTTGTTTCAGTAAAAATACAGGAATGTACTAATATTATTTTATCCCCGGATGCAAATCTGATTTCGATATTCAGCAGCCTTCAGTGTCACATGATCCTTCAGATGTCATTATAATACACTAATCTGCTAGTCAAGAAACTTGTTTATAATAGGTTATTGTATATTTACTTCATTATCTTGTCACTTTTGAGCAATTTAATGTGACCTTGAATTATAATATGACAGGTATTAAAGTAATATAAATTTTTTAGTGGTACTGCAATTAATTTGGTCTCAATAAGTGACTTTCAACACTTTTATGGTAGCAGTCTAATTAATTGAAAGCTTTTTTATATTAAATGTTCAAATCTATTTTGGCCAACTTCCTATTCTTAAAATGGGATAATGACATTTTAACTGGATAAATACCCCAAAAAAATGCATTTAGGAACCCACATTTAGATATTCAGAAATTAATGAATTTAGTACATCACAGGCAAAAAAAGCCAAATTCATTTGCTAGTTTGGAGACTTCACTGATTAGTACATCTGGACAGATGAAGACAATTTAAAGACATTTCGGACACACAAGCTCAGAGCCCAGGCACTTGAAAGGAAGACTTAATAAAACCACCCAATAAGGAGATGACTGATGGCCACTAGTTTCATTTTATATTTTGCTCTTCCATTGGCAGAGAAAACTAATCTTAAGTCAGGCTTTGGGGAAAAAAAAACTCATGCAAGTGGGGTTTTGTTAAATCCGAGAGCTCAAAAGTCATTAAACCACACCACTCATCATATCATGCACTAAAAGAGTCTGTTCACTTCAATGAGCATGTGGGCAAATGAGTCAAAATTACAGTGACCGAGAGAGCTCAACATGCAGCAACATGCAAAGAAAACATATGCAAATAGAAAAAAAACCAGCAAATAAGGAAAACATCAGTTTGACAGCACATGTTGCAAATCCTTACAACCCAAACACAAATAGAAAATGCACTGCAAATCCTCACAACACATGCAAATAGCATGGATCACAACGTAAATGTTTCAAGAAAACAAACTGAAAAAAAGTGAAGAACCCGGCTGGGATTTGCTTATTGTGCATTGACTATTAGTCTGTCAAGCTGTAGTTTGTTATTTATTTTAACACACTAATTGCACGATTTCTTAGTCTTTTGCATATCATTAGCCCAAATAAACTGACTATTAACTGTGAAATGTATTAAACCCTTTAACCGCCTGCTTTACCAAATGGTTGACCATATTTTGACTGTTTTAAATAATGACTGTTTAAAGAACGGCTGTTTTAAACAATGGTTTACACACACAGCATTGTTGGCTTACAAAGTAATCAAACAAACATAATCCTGTTGCACTACTACACTTGATTTTGGTTTCATTTAACTTAAAAACAATCAAAATAAAAAAATTTGAATACTAAATAATTTTTTTACGCATGCCATAAAATATTTCAGATTCTTGATAGACATGTTTTAAATAAATTACACTTCATATTTTCATAGTACATGTATTAATTCATTTGGTAGAGGTTGATATTTAAAAAATTATGGGATGTGTTGAAAAAAAAATGCACTGAGTGTGTTAACTAATGATATCAGGTTGTTAAGAATTTTTTTTCTTTGTGGGGAAGTTAAAAGGTTAAGATACAGTAGCTAAATTAACTTAATAGCCTTAACTAAATATAATTTCAAGGTTAATGGAAATAAATTTGCAATTCTTCATTTATTGTTAAAACAAAGTAAAAATAAATTGCAGATAAACATAATATTAATACAAATATTACAAAAAAAAACATTCACAAAAAAATTTGTAAAAAAAATATTTAGCAGGTTATTGATGGAAAGCACAATATAATACAAATATAACGTGCTAACTTCAGTCAACTTTTTTTTTAAAGATCAAAATGTGCATGTTTAAGCATGTGCATGTGAGCATTTGCAGTGCATTTTGTATTTGTGTTTTCATTTTGATGAAAACAGATGAAAATATTTTCTTTATATGCTGGTGTTTATTTTTGTTTGCATGCGTTGCAGCATGTTGAGCTCTCTGCAATAAAAAATAAATAAAAAAAACCTTTTGTTAATATAATTTATGCATGATATTCTCCTAGGGGCAGCACAGGGGTTTGTGTGTTCACACTGGATGCAACCACTGCACCAAGAGTCAAAGGTCACTGGGACAGCAGTGGGTGTGTCCTACCAGAGGCCGCCAGCAGCAGTTCCTCACTGAAAGACACGCTCTTTCTCAGCATGGCTGTGTCTGAATGGCTGACATGGAGAGGGGGAGGAGTTGTACTCCTGGAGGCCATCCCTGGCCGTAAGTGACAGGGCAGATGGGTAGAGGGCAGGGAAGATGATATGGACTCAAGGGCGGGAGTACTGGGACACAGAAATATCCTCACTGACAGAGAAACAGAGGTGTGAAGACATCACATGAGAAAAGAATGGGGTGACCGAACTGAAAAGGGAACTCATGAATACAGGGATGCAAACTCATGAGGTGTTCAAAAAATAAGATGAGAAATTCACATGTTTTTAGGTAGGTTAGGATCTGTCAGAATGACTTTTGTGGTCTGTTTCAACTAAGCAAAATTTGATGTAATCCTCATATAATTCTTAGAAGGCTAAAGATACTGTAATGTCTAGAAGGCAGTGTAATATTCATCAACATATTGACTAAGCAAAACTGATGTTTTAGTAAACAAGACCAGTTCTAGGCAAAAGTTAATCGTGATTATTTGCATCCAAAATAAAAGTCTGTTTTGACAATATATGTGTGTGTTTTTATATATATATATATATATATATATATATATATATATATATATATATTATGTACATATGATAAAATCAAAAATATACAAAACTATTTTGTAAAATAGATATTTCAATTTATATATAATTTGTATCATATACTAGGGCTGCACAATATCATTTGAGCATCTATCTCGTAATGTGTGTATCTGCATTAGTCACATTGCACGATTAGATTTATTAAATATTAAAAGATTAAACATTATTATTTTTAAAATATTTATAAAATGACGGTCATGTTATTTTACAATTGATTGTTCAATTTATGTACTTAAATACTGTTAGACTCCCTAGAAAACCATAAAGCAGTGTTTATTTTTTATTTTTTTGGCTTGTAATTGATTAAAATTTATGCAGATACAGTGCATAGAAAAATACTTAATTTCAGTCGATATTATTTAATGAAGTCTTTTAAATAGAACTATTCAAATCATCTGGTAAAATTGAATTCATATCACAATATATATTGTAGCAGAACAAAATGCTGCCTTATTTCATTATTAAGACTTATTCCAAAATAGATTGAATTTCTTTATTTCCTCAAAATTCTCCACACAATATCCCAAAATGACAATGTGAAAAAAAGAGTTTTTGAAATTATTGCAAATTTATAAAAAATAAAAATAAAACGTGAAGCTCTAAATTGAGGTCAGGTACATTCTGTTTCCACTGACCATCCTTGAGATGTTTTAGCAGCTTAATTGAAGTTTACCTGTGGTAAATTCAGTTTATCGGACATGATTTGAAAAGGCATACACCTGTCTATATAAGGTCCCAGGGTTGACAGTGCATGTCAAAACACAAACCAAGCATGAAGACAAAGAAATTGTCTGTAGACCTTTGAGACAGGATTGAGGATTGAAGGCTGGGGAAGGTTACAGAAAAATTTCTGCTGCTCTGAATGTTCCAATGAGCACAGTGGCCTCCATCATCCGTAAGTGGAAGATGTTTGGAACCACCAGGACTCTTCCTAGAGCTGGCCGGCTATCTAAGCTGAGTGATCGGGGCAGAAGGGTCTTAGTCAGGGAGGTGATTTATAACACGATGGTCACTCTGTCTGAGCTCCAGCGTTCTTCTGTAGAGAGATGAAATCCTTACAGAAAGACAACCATCTGTGCAGCAATCCACCAATCAGGCCTGTATAGTAGAGTGGCCAGACAGAAGCCACTCCCCACCTGGAATATGCCAAAAGGCATCTGAAGGAATCTCAGACCATAAGAAACTAAATTCTCCAGTCTGATGAGACTAAAATTTAACTTTCAAGTGAATGCCAGGCGTTACGCTTAGAAAAAAACAGGCACTGCTTATCACCAGACTAATACCATCCCTACAGTCAAGCATATTGGTGGCAGTATCATGCTGTGGGGATGTTTTTCAGCAGCAGGAACTGAAAGACTAGTCAGGATAGAGGGAAAGATGAATGCAGCAATGTACAGAGACAACCTGAATGAAAACATGCTTCAAAATGCTCGACCTCCGACTGGGGCGACGGTTCGACTTCCAGCAGGACAATGACCCAAAGCACACCGCTATAAATATCAGTGGAGTAGCTTCACAACAACTTGGTGAATGTCTGTGAATGTGGCCCAGCCAGAGACCAGACCTAATCCTATTGGACATCTCTAGAGAGATTTGAAAATGGCTGTACACCGTCGCTTCCCATCCATCCTGATAGAGCTTGAGAGGAACTGCAAGGAGGAATGGGCAAAAATTCCCAAAGACAGGTGTGCCATCATAAAGCTTGTGCCATCATGAAGCTTGTGGCATCATATTCAAAAAGACTTGAGGCTGTAATTGCTGCCAAAGGTGCATCAACAAAGTATTGAGCAAAGGCTGTGAATACTGATGTACATGTGATTTTTTTTAGGTTTTTTATTTTTAATAAATGTGCAACAATTAAAAAAATATATTTTTTCACATTGTCATTATGGGGTATTGTGTGTAGAATGTTGAGGAAATAAATTAATTTAATCCATTTTGGAATGAGGCTGTAACAAACAAATTTGGAAAAAGTGAAGCGCTATGAATACTTTCCGGATGCACTGTAAATAACCATTCTATCAAATATGTATGCATGTATTTATATATACGTAATAAATATACACAGTATGCACATGTAAATTGTCAAAACAAACTTTTATTTTTGGATGAAACTTTTAACTTTTGTCCAGCTCTAATTAGGGCACAATAATATTTTACCAATTACAGTATTTTTTTATAGTTGTAAAAATCATTATGTTATACAGTGTGTATGGAAGAGGAATAGAAAAAGGAATAAAGATAAAACATAAAACTGAAGTCTTTTAATTTTGTACATTTTACCGTGCCCTTGTGTTTCTTGTGCACATTCGTACATCATTCTTTACTTGCTGTCACAGGATTGATTTTTGAGAAAAGACGACCAATTACTGTAATTAATTTGGATAGTTTTTCAGAAAATCGGGGCGTCTGCAAGGAAGAATTGAATGTTAACTTTGCTTTTCAAATTGTGAAACCTTAGAAAAACCCTTCACTAGTGTGCATGTAGCTGTGTGCTTGCATCGTTGTAATAAAACACATGAGTATGCCCAAGCAAAAGTGACATTTTCATAAATGCAGAACATTTTCAACCTTATATCCACCTTAAAAAAAACTCTTTAAAGGCCTCTAAAGTTTTAAGAATTGTTCACCTAAAAACAGAATTTGTCATCAATTACTCATATGACCTTTCATGAAACATAACAAGCATCATTAAAGGAGACCTATTATGTCCCTTTTAAAATAAGACTGTGATGTCCCTAGAGCGTGCATGTGAAGTTTCAGCTCAAAATATGACAAAAATAATGTTTTGTAACTCTTTGGAACTGCCCCCTGCTTTTTTGGTACAATTTTGGTGACTGTCGCTTTAAATTAAAATGAAATTGTGCTCCTAGCCCTATTTTGGAGTAAAAAAGCTAAAAATGCATGTGTGTCAGCAGCAGACACATAGCAGCAGATTCAAAAACAGCTGCTTTTCACTCAGGACTGCCTATTCTAATAAGGAAAAGATCATCAGTAATGGGCGGGGTTTTCCGCCTCTGATAAAATGTACAAAGGGAGAATGTCAATCAAAGTGTTTCTGCAGACTGTTTTTGGCAAGTGTGATAATAAAAAACAAAATTAATTAATTGTACAATTAGATGCTGGCTATATTCACACACTGCTGCCACACAACTGTGTTTAAAGACCTTATAAATGTGATTTTACCATAATAGGTCCCTCTTTAAAGCCTATTGACATTCATTGTTGAGATTAAAAAAAACAAATGTATGTTCTTCAAAATAAAAAATTGAGCTTTTGAACACTTAGGCTGCATTTACACTGCATAGTCCAAGTGACCCAATTCCGATTTTTTTCTCCCATGTGGCACAAATCGCAAATGGTCCATGTAGTGTGCAAGCAGGAAAAAAACCACATCATGGATTCCGATTTACTCAAATCAGATTCAGGCCTTATTCATATGTGGAAATGTATCCCATAAGAATTGAATCCGTGCCCTCGTATCTGCAGTTTAAGCAGGTAGATCAGATTTTGTCCTGTCAATGCGAGTCTCACATCATTAAAAACTGTAGCAAATGATGTAAAATCTGACGCTTACATTTCAGAACAGACTTCAGCAGAGTCCCAAACCTTAAATCTCATATACTAGGACAAATGTCTTTATATTGTCATGTAGCATACAAGTATTTAAGCATGTTAAAGAGAGAGAGATAGAGAGAGAGAGAGAGAAAGAGTGAGTGAGAGAGAGCGCAACATCAGCCATGTAAACAATAGCATATAAACTAATATAAAACTGTAGCATACGCCACAAGCACAAATCACAGCATGGAAATTACATTAAGATGCCTACTGGTTTAAAAAAGCCTAAATTAAAAGAAGATGGCCAAATGAGAATGTTTCTATCATAAAACTATAATAAAACAACTTCATTTATTCATTCTTTTATTTTATTTTCGGCTTAGTCTCTTTATTAATCAGGGGTCGCCACAGCAGAATGAACCGCCAACTTATCCAGCATGTTATTACCCGCATGTTATGCGGTAGAATGCCAACTGACCCAGTCGAGGCTTGAACCAGCGACCTTCTCGCTGGGAGGCAATTCACTGCGCCACCGCGATGCCCTAATAAAACAATTTGTCAAAAATAATTTTAAGAAACGAAACCCCGCAAACCAATTAAATACAGGAATGGAGGAAAAAAGCGCTCTTTTATTATAAGCTGTCAGTCAGCGCCCGCTCTTTTTATTCCAGGTCATTGCGTCTTTGGCGTGTGCCGTGTAAATGCAGACAATCAGATACAAGTCACTTTTAAAAGCTGATGTAAGCTGCTCAACAAAAAAAAAATAGTCAGACACAGTCACAAAATCGGAAATGACCATCAAGAGCTGCAGTGTAAATGCAGCATATGAGAGTAAAGTAAATACAGTAAATAATAACAGACTTTAATTTTTCGGTACGCAATTCCTTTCAATAATTTAACCTCATTGTTAAAACAAGTTTTGTTTTGCCTGAAACAAATAATAAGTGACCAATGTTGTATAACAAATAGAGGATTTGGCAGAAAGCAGAGTAGTTTGCATCCCCAAAACTAGAATGAAAAAACCATGCATGAAATAAAATAATAAAATAATGAACAACTATTTAAAAGGAGCTTATTTTGATAAAGAAGGCACATTGGTTGTGGACATTTCAGATTACAAACGTGCAAAATCCAAGATAACAGCCTTGATGCAAATAAAATGAATAAATATCTCACACACAGATCAAATTAACAACGGAGGGACAACACAACTGAAATAACAAAACTAGGCCAAAACAACCAGAGACACTGTGCCCTACACCCTCTGCCTCTGGGCCTTTACACTGGGCTCATATTGATCCAAATGAAGGCCCATGAAGAGAGAGAGAGAGAGAGAGCGTCTGGTAGAGTGCCGGAGGTCTGACGGGAGGGGGGTCGGGTATCTTACCGGTTTTGGGGGTTAAGCTGAGCTCGGTGTCAGAGGAGGAGGACTGGCGACTGTAGGACTTGGAGGGGGAGAAGGAGGAGAAGGTTTGTGCTCTCAGAGGGGTAGGGGGTCCTGAGGATAACGGAATGCCTGGGACCTCCTCCCCAAAAACTGGCCTGTCAGAGTAAGGAGGAACACACTCCATCAACACACTTGGATTCTCATACATGTGGACTGTGCCCGAGTGCGTGCGTTTGAGCATGTGCATGTGTGTGTGTGTGTGTGTCTGTGAGAAGAGAGACAGAAAGAAAGAAAGAGTTGCTGGTGGAGCGTGTGAGGATGTCAAGAAAGCGCGTGATGGCGGGGATTAAAACAACACAGAAAAAAAAACTCACTGTGAATAACCATATTAGGCATAACACACACAAAAATGAGATGAACAAGCGTGTTTCAGCCAACCAAAGCACAACGCTTTGAAAATAAAGATAATTGAAAAATCTCCCTGCCTGAACAACTTAAGAACACAAGCCAAACAAACACCTCTGATTGGATAAGCTCTTTGAGTGACGGCTGAATGCAGCTCACTGATTGGTCGTTTTAAGCTTTGGCAGCTGAAGGGAGGGAGGGGCTGGTGATGTCGTAGCTGTCTGCCAATGAAGACGAGGAGGGTGGTGAAATCCGTGGCGGGGGTTGTGATGGGGGGGTCGGGGGGGTACCTGCCTACACTGCCTGGCTCTGGGGGCTTCTGAGCTCCTGTGTCTGGGTTTCATACCGGCGAACAGCAGTGTGGGCACAGAAACGGAGAAGCCCTGAGAGAGACGACTGCTCGCACTGTGAACTGGACTGCTGTGTGTGGAACGACATCCGAGAGTGGAAGGAGCAGCCTGCGGAGAGCTACACACACACACATTCACGCAGAGTTCATACATTAAACACACACAGCCACACACTGTGCACTGTCACGAAGAACACAAACATGTAGACGGATAACATCAACATACACAAACATGCACACACACACATAGGGGTGGGAGAAAAATTGGCTTTCTTTACAAAAGGCATCGTTTATGGAATAGAAATGCTGTAGAAATTCAGTATTACAGTACATTCGATCTGCTTTTTGTGGATTTCTGAACGGCATTCACAACTAAAACAAACACTTATAACTATTAATAAATAATATAAAAGTTCTAATTAAAAAGCAATAATGCTGAGAACAATTCTGTTTTTCCCTTTATTACTTTTTATTTATTTGTATGCTTCAAAGCTATATTTAGATATTTAATCACTCTTAACACATATTATATTAATCACTTTTGTTGATTCGTCATTTATTTTATGATTATATAACTAATTAAAGCTGCAATGAAATGGACCTCGCACCTGGGCTCACCTCTGCCCAGTGGCCTTAGGATGACAGAGAATGGTGGACAATATTCATTTAAGATGATAAATATAAAAAACCTGACAAAATCACTGATTTTATTTCATAATCATAATCCTGGACCAGGCCGTATCCTAAGCAGCTGCTGTGGTGGTCAGGGAGGAGTGGAGAGCATGAGACTGATTCCTGTGACGCTCCAGGGACAGACAAGTCTTCGCTGAGGTCCAGCATTCTCCAGCCTCTGGCGCCTAGACTGCAGCTCTGCACAAGACGTTTGGCCATAAGAGAAATGGTCGTGCCCAACTGAGCCTGGTTTCTCTTGAGGTTTTTAATTCTTCACTTTCGCCAATTGGTGAAGTTTTTTCCTTGCCGCTGTCCGCACTGCCTTGCATAGTGCGGGATCTGTAGAGCTGTGCATCGATGAATTTGCTTTTCAGTGTTTGGACTCTCAGTAGTGATTATTAACCACACTACACTGAGCTAAACTGAACTGAACTTAAACTCTGAAAACTGAACTGACACGGTTTCAATTTATTTACAATTTATTTATCTTCTATGTCAAGCTGTTTTGACACAATCTACATTGTAAAAAGGGCTATACAAATAAAGGTGAATTGAATTTATGCCAAACTTCCTTCTGTAAGCAGGTGGTGCTATGACTGTAACTGTGTATTGTCATGCTGATGTCTTCAAGAGAGAAATCTCATTAAACGTGAATTGTCAGGCAGATCGGACATTGTGTGGCTGAGTTATAAGAACTTCCTCTTCTATTGCAAATCACTGAACTTTGTCAGTCCGCCACGGACAGGCCTTTCTACAAAAACTCTAGATCTTCAATTTAACATCACAAAGGCCTTTGGATTAAACTAACGGAACATAGATTTGATCTGATAAAATTTCTAGGAGGTGTTTGTTAAAGTGCAATGCTTGGAAATGGCAAAAACTGCACTTTTTTGCAGAGGAAGTGTAAAATATGTGACATAATTTTGGATTTTGCTCCAAGAGACTTTTTTGTAGGTATTGGCATGTTTAATGTCTGTGCCAATGTTTGTATACAGTATGTGCATGAAACGTAGCTCACGGGGCATGTTGTTGATTGTTTATAGGTGAATCTGCAGAGCCATTTTTCCACATCCACTTCTGAAAGCCATAACAAACGTAAAGTTTCACCACTTCTGTGAGTTTTTTGTGAGTTTTCAAACATGTTTAGACTTTCAAAAATGTGATTCATTTCAGAACAGAATAATAATAATAAAAATAAATGGAGCAATTCCAATAGGGCCAATGCACTACCGGTGTTCGGTCCCTAAATAATTCACAAAAAAGATGTTTAAAGCAGAACATTTATTTACAAAAAAATTATTTATACAGTTGAAGTCAGATTTATTAGCCCTCCTGAATTATTAGTCCCCCTGTATATTTTTTCCCCAATTTCTGTTTAATGGAGAGAAGAATTTTTCAACACATTTCTAAACATAATAGCTTTAATAACTAATTTCTAATAACTGATTTATTTTATATTTGACAGTACGTAATATTTTACTAGATATTTTACAAAATGCTAGTATTCAGACTAAAGTGAAACCTAACTAGGATTAATTAGGCAAGTCATTGTATTGCTAGGAATGCAACGATTAAACGACTTCACTATTAACCACGCTTTTATTAATCATGGTTAATTAATCGTAAAGGCTTCACAACACCGAGTTTCGGCACGGAACAAAACTGCAGCAACTAAACAAAGTTATGCTAACTGTGCGCTAGTTTAAAGTTCCTAGCTTGTACACAGAGGCTAATATGCAGTCACACTGGATTAAATGGCTGAGGCTATTAACTAAGGGCCGTTCACATATCGCGTCTTTTGCATGTGCAAGTTTGGTATTTCCAATGAAGGCGGGCGTCATGCGAGGGGGTGCTTATGCATGCTTTCCAGATGCACCTAGTTGAAAGAACGTAGTGAGCACACCGCGAGTCAAGTGACAAGAACTGGACCGATCAGCTTTTCTACACATTTCTACTACTAGGAAAAAATACAAAATGAAAAATACAAAACAATTTTTAAATCTAGTTGATCAAACAGACAGAGGTTCAGCAGCCTTTGGCTACATTTGTTCTCTTTAAAAGTAAAATACTTAGCTACTATGTAGCTTAGATTTACATTAGACAAACACAATTGTTTTAATTTATTTTAATTTTTATTTATTCACTGTTCTGTCTGTTATTTTCAGTGTAAAATTATTACTTATGTTTAAATGACAAAAACCTTTTTAATTTGTTTTTAAAGTCCAAAAAAAATTCATTATTGTTTGTTTTTTATCCTTTTTTGTGCTTATTTTTTATAATTTTTGTGGTAATTTGTTACTGAGCAGCAATAAATAAAATATAAGATCATTGAAATAAGATGTTGAAAATATAAGGAATTTAAAACAAGGAGTTTTTATGTAGTTTTCTAAACTAGTAGTGTTTTGAAATTAATGAATGCATAATAATCGTGACACCGAGATTATTTCTCAGACTATAATCGTAACACCAAAATCGTTGCATCCCTATGTATAATAATGGTTTGTTCTGTAAACAATCAAATAAAAATATCGCTTAATGGGGCTAATAATATTGACCTTAAAATGTTTTTTACAAAAAAAATCTAAACAAATTTTATTTTAGCCAAAATAAAACAAATAAGACTTTCTCCAGAAGTAATTTAGGCAATACAGTTTTTTTTGCTCTTATCACAATGGAGTCACAAAATACAAGTAATTTGTCATTTTAAATATTTCTACTTTATGTGTGACCCATTTGAAAGCAATAATTTTTTAATAATTAAAAAAAATCTTTGCTTATAAAATCATTTTGAAATTGGATCATGATTCTATGAAATTGGTCCCACCCCTACGCACATACTCAATAGTTTTTGCATGGGAAAACCAACAGGGAGAAAATCCATTATTGGCTGTGTCTCAAATCCTAGTGAGCTGGCTACCTAGACATCATCAAAAATGCTGTCTAGTTAGGCAGGTCAAAGGTCAACATCTGTTGCTCTCTAGAGAGCAATGGACAAGACGACACAAACACAAGAGACTCAAGGCAGCACTCCGGATGCAAAAAACGCCTAGCTTGGAAATTCACAACCAAACTCCATTTAAGCCATCTGACGCAAAACACATGCTAGTAGTGCAGGGAGATGCAGCATGCAGGAGGAAGTCAGAAGAAAAAGACAGTAAGAGAGATCGAGGACATGCAGGGGAGAACAAGATTGTAGTGTGGTGTGTTTGTGTGTTGAGAATGCATTTCTGTACAACTTACAA
>CAIGQZ010032693.1:513650-529532 GCA_903798205.1 Danio tinwini
ATTGATTCCGAACACAATATGTCATGCCGCATATTTAACCTTTGTTTTTTAAATACTTGAAATGCTTAATACATTAGTCAATATCTGAAGTGGTTCAAAATAGTAACCAAAAAGTTGTGAAAATTTTCATCAAAGTTGACCTAAAGCTATTGAACAACACCCTTTATTGTTTAAGGACAATTTTGAAAAACATTTTTGATCCACTTTAAATGTTGACGACTGCATATCATTAATTATTAATGCCACTATAGTCAATTTAATTCCTCTTCTGTAGATCATTCTGTTTCTCTTGCATCTTGTTAGAGCTCTCGTACCTGACATGAGAAAGATGAGCCTCTGTCGGGCCTCGTTGGATGCACGAGGGGTTCTGATACGATCGATCCATTGGTACTCTGGATCCTCATTAACCACAAGCTCTTCCACAAAGCCATGAACCATAATGGCCCGATAACATCTGGGAATGGAGGTTGCTTTAAAAAAAAAAAAAAAAACACAATTTTGAACAGTAATAAACATACAAATAAAAATAACAAACAAATAAAAAACTAATTAAATCAGATTTTTAGTGGTGATACATTATATAAAAAAAAATAATAATAATAATAATTCTCAGTGATACTTGTAATGTCCTTAAGAGAATTCATTTCATAAAAAGCCTTTTGCAGTCATTTTTAAAGATAATTTAAAAAATAAAGAAACACACACACACACACACACGACACATCAGAAGTAAGCCAATATGCAATATGTGCAATATGATATATAGGACAAACTATGAAGGAAATAAAAAGTTAATTTCATAGTATGGTCTATCATTAATTTCCATATCGCCACAAAATTCATTGTTCATGGCAATCATTTTTCATCATTTGGTTGACCTCAATTACACATGGCACTATGGGGATGCAGTCATAAATGTGAATTAAAGCATGGTGAGAAAGAAACAAGCTTGGAAATACTATGTTTACATTTTGCATATTATCCTATTATGTCTTATGTTATGGTGGCATGGTGGCTCGGGGGTTAACAACGTCGCATCACAGCAAGAAGGTCGCTGGTTCGAGTCCCGGCTGGGTCAGTTGGCTAATCTGTGGAGTTTGTATGTTCTTCCCTTGTTCGTGTGCCTTTTCTCTGGGTGCTCTGGTTTCCCTCACAGTCCAAAGACATGCGCTATAGGTGAATTGTGTAAACAAAATTGTAGTGTATGTGTGTGAATGAGTGTGTATGGGTGTTTCCAAGTACTGGGTTGCAGCTGAAAGGGCATTTGCTGCCCTAAACATATGCTGAAATAGTTGGCAGTTCACTCCGCTGTGGCGACCCCTGATGAATAAGGGACTAAGCCGAAGGAAAATGAATAAATAAATGTCTTCTGTTAGTCCTGTAATCAAGTGTTTTGTAATATTTATTCGATATTTCTACATTCCTTATTTCCACTAATGGTCTAAATAAAGCAAGAAAAATATTCATATTATAAATTAGTATGTTTTGAATGTATGCTTTAATGTAAAAAAAAAGAAATAATAATATAGACCTTGCCATGTGGTGGATATATAAACTAATATACTATTGAATATAAAAATAGTACTATATTGCGATGTTACAATATAAGATTTTTCAAAACCCCCCAGCCCCAATCAGAAGAATATGATCTACTTACTACAGAAGAATTTAACTCCACATGACGACTGTCTGAAGCGGTTCAGGTCATTGAAGAGATCCACCTTCACTAGCACATTGATTTCCCCTCTTATCCCTGAACACAAGTATCTGATTACAAAAAAATTCAGAACTCTTCAATATTACAAACTAAATCCATACATACCATGTATAGTGTCATAGATAGGCAGCCAACCAGAAATGACAGTAGCAGCTTCACTGCAGAGTAATGGATCGATGTCAATGTACACCTTTCCTATGGCATCATTAGCGCTGTATGTGTCATGGTCAAGAACAGTGATCTGCAACGGCTCGTCCTGTAAATCCTCATCATCCACCTGAAAGATAAAGAAAACAAAAGCACAGGGCATCTAGTGGGGGAAATAAGCATTAACCAAGTCACTATTTTTCTCAAAAAACATATTTCTAAAGGTGCTGTTGGCTTAAAATTTCCCAACCAAAGAAATCCATAAATGCAAAAAAAAAAAAAAAAAAACTAATTAGTGTACAAATGAAGTTATGCATAATAAAATGAAATGACGCAGGGAAAAAAGTATTGAACACATAAAGAAAGGGAAGTGTAGAAAGGCAGTGAAAGCCCAGACAGCAGCTGAAATTTCTTAGCAGTTCTTTAGCAATCCTCTGCCCTTCCTCATTGTAAATCGCTAGTAGATGCTTCAGTCCAACATCTACAAAACCAGGATGATGAAGATGATGATCATTTCAACAAGACAATGATCCAAAACACAGCCAAGGAAACTCTCAAATGCTTTCAGAGAAAGAAAATCAAGCTGTAGAATGGCCCAGCCAATCACCTGACTTGAATCCAATAGAAAATACAAACTAAAACTCTGATTTGACAGACGAGACCCACAAAACCATCAGATTTTTACACTGTTGAAGTCTGTGAAAAACTCATATTTCA
The DNA here is from genome assembly GCA_903798205.1 of Danio tinwini. Lineage (NCBI taxonomy): Eukaryota > Metazoa > Chordata > Actinopteri > Cypriniformes > Danionidae > Danio > Danio tinwini. The sequence continues at coordinate 516,232 of CAIGQZ010032693.1, forward strand.
ATTTTCTGAATTTCTTTGGTTTTGTTTTATTTTTACAGGGTTCATACACATTTTTACAATAAAAATTTCATGACCTTTCCAGGACTTTCAAGTCAATTTTCATGACCTAATGTTTCATGTAATGTCTACATAAGTGTGGTAAATCATAAGAAACATTTAAATTTATTACAACATATCATAAAACACGCAATAGTTTCAATTTATTTTTATATCTATGCAAAATAGATGATGCTTACACAGCACTAATAATGTGAGAGCATGTTTTTGGCCAAGAAAAGAACATGACTGTATGAACCCTGTTTTTATGTTTGAATTTTTACCAAAATCTGGTTCAATTCCATGTCAACAGCTCCTTCAGATATATGATTCCCAGAGAAAAACATGGCATGTTTAATACTTGTTTCCACCACTTTCGTTAAATGTCCAAGTCAAAGTAGGACAAAGGAGAAGATTTCTTACCTCAAATTTGAACCACTCAGAATTCCACTGAGGATTCAGAGACTTGGGGTACACATCTGTTTTATAAGTTGTAGTTCCAAACTTCACCTGCAGAAAAAAACCTCATGAGTGCTGATCTTATGTACAGTTGAATTCAGATTTATTAGCCCTCCTGAATTATTAGCCCCCTTTATGTTTTTTCCCCAATTTCTGTTTAACTGAGAGACGATTTTTCAACCCATTTCTAAACATAATAGTTTTAATAACTCATTTCTAATAACTGATTTATTTTATCTTTGCCATCATGACAGCACATAATATTTACTAGCTATTTTCAAGATACTAGTATTCAGCTTAAAGTGATATTTAAAGGCTTAACTTGGTTAATTAGGTTAACTAGGCAAGTTAGGGTAATTAAGCAAATCATTGTATAACGACAGTCTGAAAAAAATAGCTTAAGGGGGTTAATAATATTGACCTTAAAATGGTTTTAAAAAAATAAAAACTGATTTTATTTTAGCTGAAATAAACAAATAAGACTTTAATCCTCATCCTGAGGTAACCAGAGATTAGAACAGCTCCTGAAATATCTCTAATATAATCCAAAACATTCAACATAACATAAAACATCTGTTTTTAAAACTTTACTTTCCCTTACATTGTAATCATGTTTACAGAATGCAATCATCACTTAAATTATGATCATCTTGTTTGAATACTGTCCTTACCTGCTTGTATCATCCCAGAACTGCACATTTCTGCAGTATGAATATTACATTGACAGAGTAACCTCTGATAATCTTAATTATGCTTAATTGTGAAGTAGTATACAATTTTACTTTGTGGCACTTTGTGATTATGAACAGGTATATACAAATACATTTGAACTGCATTAAATTGGTAGTGAACTGACCTCCACAAAGGCATCTGTGAGATCGCTGGCACGGTCCATGACGGGCAGGTGCCGCCCCGCAACAATCTTCGCCTTTAGCTTCCCAGGCATTATTCATCTAGTCTTGATAGACACACATAAACTCTGTTTGCACACTGGGTCAAGTCTGAACAGAAAAGTCATTGATACTTGAAACGACATGTGTCTCTGACAGACTGGAGAACAGACTGAATGAGCAGGGACTACTGATTTGAAATTTCTATTTTGAGTTTGAGTAAAAGTTACTTAAAATTAGCAGTCTTTCCTATAAAGATCTGATAACTTTTCTAAACAAAAATTTGAAATAAAAGTTGTTGTTTAGAGCATTCTTACTGCAAAAAAATTACAATTTTTACAAAATCTCAAATGTTTTCACTCGTTGCGATTGAAAACCAGGGCTAATCCACCAAATATTGTTTTCATTATCCTTCTGATGTTAAAGCATTTGTATTGAAATTAGGGCTACACAATATTGGAAAAATGTTACATTGCAATATTTTGTTTTAGATCTATTTGGAAAGATTTCATTAATTTAGTCATTTTTAAAGTCGTTTTCTGTACAATTCTAATTAATAAGCAAAAATAAATAAATAGTGATTTACAGTTTTCAAGTGCAGAAATTGAACAATCAAATGTAAAAAAAACATGGTCGTTGTATAAATAATTTAAAAAATAATAATATTGAATTATTAATCAATATCAATATATTGTTCAGCCCTAACTTAAATGACATCAGCTGTTTTGTTGCAGAACAAAATTTTAATTATGCTTTCTTCAAAAACATAACTATATTTTGTAACAAATGACAATTTCCAAGGAATAATTTACTGCTACTAAATTCTCAATAGCTTTATATATTTAATAATATATAATAGGGCTAAACAATATTGTTTCAGCATCGATATTGCAACTAGGCATGGGCCGGTATAAGATTCTGACGGTATGATAACCTTGGATAAAAATATCACGGTTTCACTGTATCACGGTATTGTGATTACTGCTCTAAAATATATTCTTTTTAAATGTCTGGGTACAAAACTAAAAGTTTTTTCCCCTTTGAACACAATATATTTTATTTTGAGAAACATTTATAATATTTTGGAGCAGTAAACGTGCCAGGCCAAATAATGAAAATGAATCATTGACGTCTGCTGTCTTCATTTGTTTCAAAAACACAGATTTATTTACAATTAAATTTATTTTATTTAAAATGGCATCTTTGGATATATTTTCTGCTGGAGATGGTGTTGATAAAAAAATCTTACACATACCATAGGAACGGTATTAGAGAAAATTTTGGCGGTATAAAAACCTTGACTTTTCCAAACCCCGGTATACCTTGAAAACGGTTATCGTTCCATGCCTAATTGCAATATGCGCACCCGCAATAGTCCCATCACAAGAAATGCAATGTTGAGTCTGAATGTTTTTCTTTTTTTTTTTTGTCTTATTTTTAGTTCAAATATCCAAATTTTGAAGCAAAAACAAGAATATTTGACTTACTCCGCTGGCAGATAGCTGTGCTTGCTTTAAGGAAAACTCTTAATTTGACTTATTTCTTCTCAAGTTGAAAACAAAACAATATTTTTACTTGATCTAAGAATGTTTAGGTATCTAGACTAGAAACAAGACAAAGCAAAGTAAGAAAAGCATTTATTGTATTGTGTTTATTTATTTTCTCTACCTGAATACTGTTAGGCTCCCCAGAAAACCATCTTATAATGCTAAAAAGAGCAATTCAAACCGTCTCATGAAACTGTATTCATATCGCAATATTTATCACAGAAAAATATCACAATATCAGATTTTTCTGATATTGTGCATGCCTAATACAGGGGTGCACAAACTCGGTCCTGGAGGGCAGGTGTCCTGCAAAGTTCAGTTCCAACCCCAATCAGACCCATCTGGGTTATCTAATCTAGAATAATCTAATAATCTAATTATCTCTTCTAATTATCATCTCTTTCTAGAAACATCCGTGCAAGTGTATTGAGGCATGTTGGAACTAAAATCTGCAGGACAACGGCCCTCCAGGACTGAGTTTGGGCACTCCTGCAATATATACTTACATTTAAGTGTATATATTTAATGACAATTAACATTTATTTAACTAACATTAGTTACTTCCAAATTAATTGACAAATTAAGTGAAATAATTTCCATTTAGTCGTGCCTCAAATCTTCAGAAATAACAACAGAAATAACAACTTTGATCCAATATTATATAAAAAATAAAAATAAAAATAAGGAAAGTACATATAATAAATGTTCAACTATAAGTTCACATCAGCATAATCGTAGCTAGTTCATGCAAACACAGCAATATTGGAAACGACTTTAACAATCTTTGAGAAATTCTAATTTAAAAAATGTGTATTTTTTATTACTAAATGGGTGTAAGGTAAAGTTGTTTTTATATTCACAGATTCTGACTTTTAGCTTCCTAATATAATTTCAGAAAAAATTATTTGCAAGGTCTAAATTGGAAAATCATTAAGTTTGCATATTAGACATGTTTACAGCCAATTGGTTAGTGCTAATGTTGCTTAGCTATCATTTTTACGTGTGATTTCAGACCAAATATTCATAATAAACAACGTAAGGATTGCCACTCAAACGAAAAAATGAAGGAATTTGTGAATATAAGACCTACTTTATCTCAATCTATGTGGGTTATATGTATTACTATATGGGTTTACCTCACGGTTGGCAAATAACAGCATGCTGCGTGTTTTTTTTAAATATACTGTATAGTTATCACATTACACATAAATAACACATTAGAACCTCCAAAATCTTTTATAGAGAAAATATTAGATGATAATTTTTATATGAGTAATATATAACGTTATCCATAATTCTCTATGATTGCGGCAGTATACAGTTTCGCTGCAATCACGTTGTTTATACACCCCAGCAGTACTAGATTAGACACGAAGGCGTATTTATAGAGATTTGTTCATAAACTATACCTGAAAATGAGATTATTGTAGCATGTTTGATCCTGTCAGCTCACCAGAGTTTCACCTTAGCGGTTCAATCTGACATTAAAGTCTCGCCATCGACCCTCGCTCCGATTAAAACGCTTCTTCTGTCATGGTTCAATCTCAGGAAGGCGCGGCGTCGATTCTGTCAGGCATTTTGATCGCGTCCATGTCGAAATGTTGACGTTTGTACGGCTAATTTGCGAAATAAAATCGTCTGTCAATTGAAACGTCTCAAAATCAGGCGCATCGCTCGCGCAGGTGGGAGGGGCGGGCGCGCGCACGTCAGAGCACATCCGGGTCACGGGCATTGACACCTCACGCACGTGTGTTTATGGGTCAAATGTGTGCTCATTTTTAATGTTTTCCACTGTCGTCCGTCAAACAACATCTATATTACATATTCACACTTTAAAATGAACACAGAAATAAGCACTGAACTTTTCCACAAGTGTCAAGGATTAAAAGTCAGAGTCTTACAGACTAATCCTATTGCATTCAGAGCCAATAGATGCTGCAGCCAGGCTTTATTAGTTAGTCTACTATTATTACACACTCCTGCCCTACTGAGTGATCCGCTGGTTTCCTCCTGTGCAAACACACATACACATGCCGTGTAAGCATAGTTGCACTTAATAAGTGGGCCACTGCATTATTTGTAACACCTTTTCATGTAATACAGACCTTAAAAAACTAACATACAAATGAATATTTGAAGAATTCCAAAGATACTACTAAAATGACAACTTATGCATATTAATTTTGAGACACTATAATTAGTGCAAAGTTACTGTATATACTACTGGTATGTTATAAACCATTAATAATGATTGATCAGCAACTAATAATAAAATAGAAGGATTTTTGAAAGATCTGGTCACATTGAAGACCAGTGATTCTGTGAAAATCCTTCTTTGCCAAAACAGAAATAAAATGTATTTTAAAGTAATTCTATTTATGAAATATTTATTGTAAAATAAAATTGTACTCCGCAATATTCCTGTTTTTACTATATTTCTGATGAAATTAGAGGAATAGCTTCTGGTGAACAGAATTAAACAATAATAAAAATGCAAAAGTAAAATTTTTTAATATATTTTAATGAGCACCTATGATGAAAATCATCTTTTGTGAGCTGTTTGGACAGAACTTTGTGTATGTATAGTTTTGTCCACAGTCATATTGGGGTGATATAAAGACAATAAGGGTCTTTTTAAAATTAAAATAGGATCCATATCCCTCCCATTTTAAAGCCGACCGTAACTTGACGTAGGAGTGCAGTTTCCCCGCCCACTGACTTGACTAAAAGCTGCATATTCACATGTCTCTGTAGTAACGTGTATAATCATAACAACAAGACAGGACGTGCACAAAGCAACCGGGATTAAAAGATCTGTTGAGCTCTCTGTGATCATCAATCATCATCAAATGTGATCACAAATGAGTTTTACAAGTTAAAAACGTTTTTTAAAACAGTGGTTTTTTTTTTTACTTCATCACCACAGCCGCATGTCAGTACAATTATAAAAGAAGATGCTTCAATCCCGGTTTGTGGACATTAAATCAGGTTTATTTTGTACATTAACATCCATACAGCAGTGGATATTAACATGTATCCTGTCACATTTGCAGTGCAAAAACAGTCCAAAGTTAAATGTGCGCGCTGTGTGTGTGTGTGTGTGTGTGTGTGTGTGTGTGTGTGTGTGTGTGTGAACTTTGCAATAACATTGTGTGTGAGTCATCGAAAACCTTAAATTAACTCCACAACAAATACATCAAATAATCATTGGGAAAGTTCTTACTGTAGTATTTCTCACAAACGTTACGTGAGATCTGCTTCCTTCATGTCCGTCACTGTGCTGTTTATCTGACGCAACCGAAGCAGAGATTGATGCCTCGTTTACACTAATTTTTACACTAGTTTTACACTAGTTTTCGTTTTGAAACGGCGTTTTAGATCAAAAACTATCAGCGTCCACACTAGCGTTTCATCTAGCGTTTCTAAACATATCTCTGTCCACATTACTCCACCAAAAAACTTATATCACGTGACCATTCGCGCACTCTGAGCATGCGCGTTCAAGTATAAACAGGAAGCATGTGTCTCGCTCGGAATTTGGTTTTTGTTAGTCAACAAACGCTGGTTGAACGATGAACGCGAGCGATTAGCGAGGGCTCGAACAATAGCTTGCCTCTTGCGAATATATGCAGCTGCTGTAGTAAAAAATGCAGCATTTACCTGCACAATGGTGCCTAAAACAGACAATAGTGCAAACAACGCTCCCATTGTTTACAGTGAAGGCTGGTCTGCGTCTTCTGGTAGCGTTATAGTCATGTGTTAGGGGCTTGACGAATATCGGAAGGATACGCAATGACCCAAAAGCTCCAATCAGGTAGCGATTTTCAGCAGCCAAGCCTCCATTTTTAGATGTCTCCGTTTTCCCCCATCCACACTGAGTGTTTTCAAAACGCTCAGTTTTTGGGGTTTGAAAACTCCGGCGTAGTGTGGACGGATGGCGTAACCATAGCAAAACTTATGCATTTTAAAATGAAAACGCATTACTGTAAACGGGGTCTGAGGCACACTCTGACAGGCACATAAAAATGGTGGGCAGGGAGATCTAGCATTAAAGGCGCAGGCTACAAAAACAGCTTGAGTGTGTTCAGAGCAAAAAATCCCAACATTCTTAAAGGTATGACAAATAATCTGATGGGTGTTTTGAGCTGAAACTTTATAGACACATTCTGGAGACACAAAAGACTTCTCTTAAATCTTAAAAACTGGGTAAAATAGGTGCCGTTTAAAATAAATGTTAGACCATAAAATGACAAATCCAGCCAGGGAAACAGATTTTATTTTTAAATTTTTCATAGCTGTACACCAACAGCTATTAAACAAACAAAAGTGGTGACATATACAGTTGAAGTAGAATTATTAGCCCCCCTTTGAACTTTTTTTCTTTTAAAAATAATTTCCAAATGATGTTTAACAGAGCAAGGACATTTTCACAGTATGTCTGATCATATTTACAGTTTTATTTCAGCTAGGATAAAAGCAGTTTTAAATTTTTCCGATAGTCTACAGAACAAACCATCGTTATACAATAACTTGCCTAATTACCCTAACCTGCCTAACCTGATTAACCTGGTTAAGCCTTTAAATTGCTCTTTCGGCTGAATACTACCATCTTAAAAATATCTAGTCAAATAATATTTTATGTCATCATGACAAAGATAAAATAAATCAGTTATTAGAAATTAGTTAATAAAACTATTATGTTTAGAAATGTGTTGAAAAAATCTGCTCTCTGTTAAACAGAAATTGGGGGGAAAATAAACAGGGGTGTATTTAAATTGTATCTAAATCCAAGTGCCTATAATGTTTCAAAAGAAACCTTTGTGTCAGGTATGTTTAGCTAAACATTAAATCCATTTTGACCCATTTACACATATATAGGATAAGTGATCACACTATTAAATAATGAACTTCTTGCTACACTTTCAGTCAAGAGCCATCACAGGGGCAGCACCTTTTCAAAAAAACTGACCTTTGTACTTAAAAGGTCCATATCGTTACATCAAATGTACATAATTCATTCATTCATTCATTGTCTTTTCCTTAGTCCCTTTATTAATCTGGGGTTGCCACAGCAGAATGAACCACCAACTTATCCAGCATATGTTTTGCGCAGCAGATGCCCTTCCAGCCGCAACCCATTGCTGGTAAACATCCATACACACTCATTCACACATACACTACGGACAATTTAGCTTTACCCAATTCACCTGTATGTCTTTGGACTGTGAGGGAAACCAGAACACCCGGAGGAAACCCACGTGAACACGAGGAGAACATGCAAACTCCACACAGAAATGCCAACTGACTCAGCCAAGGCTTGAACCAGCAACCTTCTTGCTGTGAGGCGCTCGTGCTACCCACTGCACCACACCTAAATGTACATAATAATATATGTAAAAGTACAAAAATGTACCTCTCGAAATGTTTCGGTAATGTGTACTTTTTGAAAAGGGAGCGTCCCAGTGACTGCACTAATTAAATAGTTTTTTTAATGATTCTAAAATACAGGGTTTCTCCAGGTTTCACCAAGTCAAATTTAAGACTTTTTTTAAAACCCTTTTAAGACCATTATGAATGAAATCTCAGACTTACACAGGGAATTAACCCTAAGGATTTTTACTTGCTCCATTAAAACAATACTAATTACTTTGATAATTCTTAAACAATGGGCTCTATCATACTCCCAGCGCAAGGCGTGACGCAAAAGTTATTTGCTAGTTTCAGCTCGACGCAAGTGTCATTTTAACGTTTTTCACCATGCAGTTTAAATAGCAAATGCATTTGCGCTCATATGTGCACCCATAGGCATTCTGGTCTAAAAAGGAGGTGTGTTAAGGCGCATTGTTGGTGTGTTGCTATTTTGAGGAATTAGACTGCGCAATAGACAAGCTCAAAGCAGGTCTAAAGTCCAGCGCAGAGCACGTTAGATGTGCGCCTCGTTTACACGTTGATTAAAACACGCAGGATGTAGAGCACTACAGAGATACCTTTACAAATTTTTCTTTAAAAGAATTAAAGGATTAAAATGTTACAATAATTATTATTTTCTATAAATATAAAAACCACTGCTTTCATGCCTTCATCTCGGAGGGCTTTCTCAGTTTATTCAAGACAATTTGCTTTTGTATAATGTTATTATAATCATTAGTGTTATTTTGTTATATGCATACTTATATTTGTTTTATTTAAAATCAGCTTAGATTTGTCTGGTTTTAGACCATATGGAGCATGGGATGCGTGTTTGGATATAACTCTTAACACTTCGTTATTACTGTTCATTTAATCGTTTGCTGGAAATTAAAAGTGAATTTAGAAATAGTTTTGAAACAAATCTTTGCGCTTAACAAACAAAATTAAATATGTAGGGTAATGGATGTCTTTAGTGGAGAGAGTACAACACCGTTTCCTTATCCACGAAAAAGAGAAAGGAAAGGCCGAATGGAGGAGGCTCATTATCCTCTTGCTGCAGATACTGTTTAACTGTTTTCTTAACTGTTTTAAAGTGTTCAATTTTTCCACTTACAAAGTCCGCCATGTAAATAGCAAATGCGCCATAGAGCGACGCAACTGACTCTTAAAGGGAATGCGAGATGAGACTCTGATTAGTTTATTCTCAAAACACACCCATAACTCATTAAGAGAATCAGTTCAACCCTGCCAGACCATGCGCCGTGGTGTAGAGTGTATTTTCCCAAGTGGATTCGGACACGCCGTTAATGCTTTTGCGCCTTGCTTCAGACTTTGAGCCCAATGTGTCTAAACAAGCAAACCATACAAACATTTTTTCAAAAACTATAATAAAAGAATAAAAAATATTGTCCAGGTCAGTGTCCTCACCACATATGGGCTATACATACATGGAGAACTTACAAATGTTATTGTGGGGAAGATCAAACCATATTGCTAAATAGAGTTGAAAGTTTTATTCTTGAAATGGATTGGTGGTGGACTGCACAGTGGCTCAGTGATTAGCACACTCACAGCAAGAAGGTATAGCTGCTGGGTCAGCTGGGTCAGTTGGCGTTTCTGTGTGGAGTTTGCATGTTCTCCCCTTGCTGGCATGGGTTTTCTCTGAGTGCTCCAGTTTCCCCCACAGTCCAACGACATGCGCTATGGGTGAATTGGATGAACTAAATTGGTCATAGTGTATGAGTGTAATGTGAGAGTGTATGGGTGTTTCCCAGTACTGGGTTGCAGCTGGAATGGCATTCGCTGTGAAAATCCTGGATAAGTTGGCGGTTCATTCCGCTGTGGTGACCTCTAATGAATAAGGGGACTAAGCCAAAGGAAAATTAATGAATAGATTGTAGGTGACTTTATGAGTGTTGGCCTGATTGAGTAGCTTTACATGGACATTGGAAAATTAAGACCCTTTTAAAACGATTTAAGACCTACAAGTCAATATTTAAGTGAATTTAAGACTTTTATAGGCCTAAAATTTAGCTTTTTGAAATTTAAGACATTTTAAGACCCTGTGGACACCCTGTAAATATGTCCATTAGGGTCTACAGAGTAACAGAAATGACCTAGTTTGTTTCTAACATTAACTCTTATAAGCAGGCATCACGTTACATCAATTCCACACCTGACATATTGTCATCGAAGACTATTTTTGTATGCAAATGTCTGAGAGCATTCTCTGGCATCTTTTGTGACCATGCAATTTGTTTGTTTGTGTGTGTGTTTGTGTGTGTGTGTGTGTGTGTGTGTGTGTGTGTGTGTGTGTGTGTGTGTGTGTGTGTGTGTGTTTTAGGGGGATAAGCAGACTGTTTATGTGCTTCTGTTGTAAGGATCAATTCAATATCTCGTAAATATGGGCTTAGTTTTAAATGAAGCCTTGGATCAGAGGGGTTTTCACCTCATTGAGCTGCCTTAGGTGGAAATGCGCTAATATTGGATCAAATGTGCATGACAGATATTCCTGACACCCCAAGCTGCCAAAACTGTTGTTCGGCCATTGGGTTTGTCAGTCAGATGAGAGGAACCACTGAGAGATCTCTGTATATGGAAAGGTTACTGAATAAATAGCCCCCTCACTAAATCTAAAAGGACTTTATATGGTGAACAATTAAACTCCCTGTTACATTTTTGCCAGAATTCATGACATGATTTCTGAATGAGTCAAAGACGATAAAGTGGTCTTCAAGGATTTTTTAAATAATCGCCAATCGCAGTTTTCCACCTTTTACTTTATTTGTTTACAGAAGACACTTGCTAAAATGTCATTATGTGTAATACGTTTATATTATAGGTGGGCATAAATAATTTGTTTTAATCTAGATTAATCCCACTCTGATCTTGGAATTAATCTAGATTAAAATGGCTCATTTGAATTCTGCCGAAGGCATTCAGAATATGTGTGCTACCCAAATAATGACTAAAAGTAAGTCTTTGAGAAGGGGTTTCTCAAGCCAGGTGGTGCATGAGACCGGGGGCTCATCTCCTGTTTCTAAAATGCATCACAAACTGCTTGAGAAACTGTTCTACTGTGATAATTGGTGATGAAAATAAATGATGTTTAATAAGATGTACTTGTGTTTACTAACTGTTTATTCAGTTTAACATGAATTTTGAACTGTAGGCCTACATAAGCTCCAAACAGAGATATTTGATGACCTTAATCTGACTAAAGTCATAACTGACCTAAACAGAAATGGAATGAAGACGTGGAGTATGCAGATATTAGTGGCATTATTGAAGTAAACACCCCAATCAAACTATTACCGTCATGTAGGACTTTTCATGTAGGACTTTGCCTCTAATACCTCAGTTTGTCACGAGCACATGAATGAAATGTTCATGAGTGAATGTGAAACTGCAGAACTGCAGTTAAAGTCACCCAAAATGTCAGGAAACTCTTACATGAAAGCACTTAACGTAAACACCTTAATTATAGTATTGTCTATTAAGGCAAATAACTAGATCACAGGTGTCCATGTAAGCGTAGTCAGTAGTGTCTTCCAAGTAAGTGAAAGATCCAGAAGGGCATCCTGCTGCTGATTTGATTCACAAGGGTGATTCACTTTTTTGTCAGACGGCTCACCGGTTTGACTTTCATTCATCGTTTCAAAGCACCCGCTACATTTTATTTGTATATGTTTTACTAAAACACATAAACTCTACAGGTGCCTGATAGTTAGATGTGGAGCTCACATTAATCAGACTCACTCTAGTGAACTGCATCCATGTTAGCACGTCACACTTGATGTGTTAATTTCACAGTAGGAATACACGCAGGTTCGAAGTCTCGTTCTCGCCCCCTACAGTGCAATTCGGCCAGGTATACATCCGCGCTAAAATATCAAGGTGAAAGTCATCAAAGCTTATGTAGAATAGACCCAGCTCAAAACCCAACTTTGAGAATAGATTAACGACAATACTTTTTTTTAATCGCCTGATAACAGTCTCGAGTTAACGCATCACGTTAACGCCGATAACGGCCCACCAGTAGTTTATATATACAGTAACAAAAAAAATTGTCAAGCAAATTTAAAACAAAATTCACTGGAAGTCAAGAAGAAAGAAAACAATCAACCCAGTTACATTGTAAAAACATTTAGCATAAAATACATTGCTCCGAGTACATTTCAGATCACAAATCCACTAGAGGGCGCTGTACATTTTTGTTAATCAGAAATTTGTTGCTTAAGGTTTGTTTTGTTGTATGTTCAGATACACATCCTTATTGTACTTTCTTCAGGAAAACACAAAAGTAGATATCTTGAAGAAATTTTGTTTGTCCTACTATAGAAGTCAATGGTTACAGGTTTTCAGCTTTCTTCAAAATACCTGCTTTATCTTTAACAGTACTTGATGAATACATAATAAAATAATTTGAATAATGTACTATTGAAGTCAATGGCTACTGGTTTCCAACATTATCTTATTTTGTCTTCAACAGTGCTTGCAAAAAATATAATACAATAACTCAAAGATTTATTATAAATTTTCAAAATATCTTCCTTTGTGTTCAACAGTATTTTGTCGAATAATGTTGAAAGCATTAGAAAAAAAATAACATTGAAGTAAATGGCTACAGTTTCCAACATTTTTCAAAATATCTTCTTTTGTGTTCAACAGTATTTGTCAAACACAAAATATGATAATCTTAAGAATGTTGAAAACGTTGGAAAATAAGACAATTGAAGTCAGTGGCTACCTGTTTCCAACATTTTTCAAAATATCTTTTGTCTTCAACAGTAATTTGTCAAACAAAAAAATACATTCACTTGAAAAATGTTGAAAACCGTAGAAAATAAAAACATTGAAGACATTAGTAACCGGTCTTCAACAGTACTTTGTCAAACACATGTTGAAAACAGAAAATAATAGCATTGTAAAATTGTAAATTAAAAAAGGCTATGGCTAC
>CAIGQZ010032693.1:538747-569215 GCA_903798205.1 Danio tinwini
TAATATAATATAATATAATATAATATAATATAATATAATATAATATAATATAATATAATATAATATAATGATTTTGAATGTTGATACAAGTAGAGCTTTTGTGATTTACTGTAGTGCCACATTGTAAAATATATTTATATAGTCAGCGCCAATAGCCTAGTGGTTAGAGCATCGACACATAGCACAAGGCACTCAGGGTAACCCGAGTTTGATTCCTGGCTCAAGGTCTTTTGACGATCCTTCCCTTCTCTCTGCTCCCCACACGTATCTTTCTGTAATCTCCACTATCCTGTCCATTAAAGGTGAAAACCCTGAAAATAGAAATATATAGCAATGTAATATATAATACACTTTTATATAATATAAAAGAGTGTATTATATAGAATACGTTATTAGGTACACCTTACTATTACCAGATTAAACCCCCTTTTTGCCTTTAGAACTTCCTTAATCCTTCGTGGCATAGATTCAACAAGGTACTGGAAATATTCCTCAGAGATGTTGGTCCATATTGACATGATAACAAGCAGTTGCTGCAGATTGATCGGCTGCACATCCATGATGTGAATCTCCTGTTCCACCACATCCCAATGGTGCTCTATTGGATTGAGCTCTGGTGACTGTGGAGGCCATTTCAGAACAGTGATCTGATTTTCATGTTCAAGAAATCGAGACTCATCAGACCAGGCAACATTTTTCCAATCTTCTATTGTCGAATTTTGGTGAGCCTGTGCGAATTGTAGCCTTAGTTTTATTTCTTAGCTGACAGGAGTGGCACCCGGTGTGGTCTTCTGCTGCTGTAGCCCATCTGCCTCAAGGTTGGACGTGTTGTGTGTTCAGAGATGCTCTTCTGCAGACCTCTGTTGTATCGAGTGATTATTTGAGTTACTGTTGCCTTTCTATTAGCTGGAACCAGTCTGGCCATTCACCTCTGGCATCAACAAGGTATTTGCGCCCACAGAACTGCAGCTCACTGGATATTTTCTCTTTTTCGGATCATTCTCTGTAAACCCTATAGATGGTTGTGCGTGAAAATCCCAGTAGATCAGCAGTTTCTGAAATACTCAGACCAGCCCGTCTGGCACCAACAACCATGCCAAGTTCAGTCACTTAAATCACCTTTCTTCCCCATTTTGATGCTCGCTTTGAACAGCAGCAGATCATCTTGACCATGTCTACATGCCTAAATGCATTGAGTTGCTGCCATGTGATTGGCTGACTAGACATTTGTGTAAACGAGCAGTTGGGACAGGTGTACCTAATAAAGTGGCCGGTGAGTGTATATTTGATCATTAATGCAAGTTGATTTTTACCATTTACTGTATTCCCACATTGTAAAGTGCTGTTATATATTAAAATACAATCAAATAAACTATATGATTTAATGTAGTATCAAAAAATATTAAATTAGAAATAAATATTATTTTCAGCTGCATTTCATAGATGAGAATTGGGGCAAATATGCCAAACCGCGACATAAATTATAATAAATCTGCATTATATTATATTATTCATTCATTCCTTTATTTTCTTTTCAGCTTAGTCCCTTTATTAATCTGGGGTCGCCACAGAGAAATGAACCGCCAACTTATACAGCATATGTTTTACACAGTGGATGCCCTTCCAGCCGCATCCCAACACTGGGAAACACCCATACACACTCATTCACACACATACACTACGGCCAATGTAGTTTATTCAATCCACCTATACTGCATGTCTTTGGACTGTTAGAGAAACCGGAGCACCTGGAGGAAACCCACGCCAACACGGAACATGCAAACTCCACACAGAAATGCCAGCTGACCCAGCCGACCTTCCTGCTGTGAGGGGCCACCGTGACGCCCCCTTTATTATATTTTTATATTCATTATATATTACACTGAAAATAAAATAAAACATTCAGAGCAAGTAGTGTGCGATAATAGTTTTTATAATAGTCCTAAGACAGGTTTTCCACACACTGTTCTGAATAATAGCAAGCTGTTTTCAGTGTCTGTCCATGACGGTGTGTGTGTGTGTGTGTGTGTGTGTGTGTATGTGTGTTGGTCAGGTTATGTCCACAGAAGTGGGTGACTGGAGGAAGAACGTGGAGGCCATGTCTGGAATGGAGGGCAGAAAGAAGATGTTTGATGCTGCTGGTGGAGGACAGTAGAGACACGAGTGTGTGTATATATATAGCAGTGTGTATAATTATGTAAATGTTTGTGTGTGTTTGTCAAAATAAAATCACATGTAATTGAAATTCTGACTTTAATTCTCCCAGCAAGTTTTTACTTTGACCAGAAATGACCCAGGCTTCTCCCAAAATTTAATAAGATAAAGTTATTCATTCTCCTTCGACTTAGTCCCATATTTATCAAAGGTCGCCACAGCGGAATGAACCGCCAACTATTCCAGCATATGTTTTACACAGTGGATGCCCTTCCAGCTGCAAGCCAGTACTGGAAAAGATTAATTGAACTGAATGTTAGTTTTAAGGATATCTATAAGCTAGTTTGAGGTGCCACAGTAAAATGAACCACCAACTTTTCCAACATATGTTTTACACAGCTAATGCCCTTCCAGCTGCAAGCCAGTAATGGGAAACAACCATACACATTCATTCATTCATTTTCCTTTAGCTTAGTCCCTTATTTATTAAAGGTCGCCACAGCGGAATGAACCACCAACTATTTCAGCATATGTTTTACACACTGGATGCCCTCCAGCTGCAACCCAGTACTGGGAAACAACCATACACATTAATTCATTCATTCATTCATTCATTTTCCTTCGTCTTAGTCCCTTATTTATCAAAGGTCCCACAGCGGAATGAACCGCTAACTATTCCAGCATATGTTTTACACAGCGGATGCCCTTGCAGCTGCAACCCAGTACTGGGAAACAACCATACACATTCATTCATTCATTTTCCTTCAGCTTAGTCCCTTATTTATCAAAGGTCGCCACAGCGGAATGAACAGCCAACTATTCCAGCATATGTTTTACACAGCGCATGCCCTTGCAGCTGCAACCCAGTACTGGGAAACACCCACACACTGTCTCATTCACATACACTATGGCCAATTTAGCTTATTCAATTCACCTATAGCGCATGTCTTTGGACTTGTGGGGGAAACCGAAGCACCTGGAGGACACCCACGCCAACACAGGGAGAACATGCAAACTCCACACAACAGCCGGGACTCGAACCAGCGACCTTCTTGCTGTCTATTCTAAACAGGCAAATATTTTTAACACACACAGAACAGAGATTGACAGTTTGTCCTCCTCTTCACTACGATTAAACAGATGACAGTGGCTCAGATATTCACACTGTGTGACCACCGGTGTGTTTGCTCTCAAGGACAGCAGAAGTTAGTGATTTATTTGGTCAACAGCTGTCCGAGGGTGACAAAGAGACGCATGCTGGATGACTGATGGGAGTGTGTTTGACAGACACACTCTATGAACAATGGTGTAGATGTGCGCTGAGGAAAGAATAGTTTATCACCTCAAGACAGCATGACTACAGCTGGGTTTCCATCAGCCTGTGTTAATGTGCATTCTGAAGCCAAATTTGGAAATAAAAATACTTCAAAGGTCCCGTGTAATTATAATAAGTTTTTTTTTCGGATGTTAGATTCAGCATTACATTACATTACACAGAACTGAACTTTAACTGTGACAACTGGACTGAAGCAGTTTCAATTTACTAGAACTTCTATGTTAAGCTGCTTTGACACAATCTACATTGTAAAAGTGTTATAGAAATCAAGATGAATTGATTAAAAAAGTGATAAAATTCACATTTGGAAGACATAATCCTGATATAAACATCCAGTTTGTCACTTCCACCTAAATGAATCAACAATTTTTTTCTACATCATCTCATAGTTCAGTTTCTTATCATATATTAAACAATTGGATGCTTTCTAGTATCTGACATGCCCAACCCCCTTTAAGAAGCTTCTCATTTGCTGATTTGATGCTCTTGACCTCAACCACTCTCACTGGCAGAGCTGTGATGAAAACCAAACGCTATTAGCTGCTTTTTTTTTTAAGGAGAGGAGCTACTCTATGTCCTGCTCTCTCATTTCAGGCTTCAGTTGAGATTACGTCAAACATCGAATACAAATAACATTTCAAACCACTTCATGAGACCTTTAATTTGCAAAAAAAAAAAAAAAAGGTTTTTACGGTTGTTTGGGGTGGTTTTGGAAAGGTTAATGGGAATAATAGGTTGAAATGCTTTTGCTTAATAAACAGCAAAAATGACACCTAAGTGATGCGATCGTGCTTTCTTTGTTTACTGTTGGTTGCTAGGTTACCAATCCTACAGTCAGCCACTCTAACAGCTTGATGGAAACACACCTAATTTGCATTTATGACTTTTACTTTTTTTGCCAACTTTGAAAAGTTTTGCTTCACTTTAGGATGGAAACCTGCCTTGCGATGCAGATATCCATAATAGTATTATTATTATTCCAGCTGTATATATAAGTATATAGTGTATGTGTCAAACACAATCATCATATTTGTATTTTAAAGTGGATTTTATACAGATAGAAAGCATATTATATAAAAGACTATAGAATACACAAGACGTGTCACTCATATAGTTTTGAATGGGGAAAAGTGAAACGGTCAATATGGCCAATTAAGCCCCGCCTACTAGTACAGTAGCAATCATCAAATGATATAGACTGATGGGGGAAAAACTTGAGCCAGACGTGTGTTTTTACGTTTATGTGGTTAAGAGAATACTTGCTTTACAGACATAAGAACTATCTACATAAAGCAAGAAATCATGAAAACTTTTAAATGAAAACACTATACTTGAAAACAAAAGTTTTCTGGTTTTGTAACCTGTATGAAACGAATGCGAGCTACAGTCCGTCCTGTCAAATGCACATGACAGCAACTACTTTAACGCCCACAGACTTGTAAACAGATTCGCTGTCATTTTTGCACGAGATTCGCCAACAAGACCAAGTTGTGAATTACTTCAGAAGAGCAGCGCGATCTGACGATCATTATTCAGAGGATGACAATGTGTAGAACGGCCATAAATGAGGTTGGTGTCGTGATCTCATTCCTTTTGAGTGTGTATGCACATTTGCTTGGCCAACCCGCAAATATGCAGATTTAGTTTTATTTAAACGAGATTAGAAACTACAGTTGTTGTTTAATTCTATTGGTGGTTCAAAATATGTAATGTAATCGTAAACTTGGCAAACAGTTTTTGAGAATTTGATGTTTCCCCTTTCAGACAGAATGCCTGAGCATACTGCCCGATAGGAGTTTCAGAGATGGCCGCCGAGTGAAATGACTTGCCTTAAAGAGACTTTGATTATATGCACATAAGTTCTCCAATGTTTCAATTAATTTTTGTGAATTATTAAATATAAAACTATGGGGGAAATAATGTTTCTCTGTCAGTCAGTCAAACAGATAAACTCTTAAAAATACTGGGTTGTTGTAAAACAACAATAGGTTACAAACATGTATGGTCAAAGCCGTTGTTTTTTTTTTTTTTTTCAACTAAGTTTAAAAGACTTTTTAAAATTTAAATGACAACTGTTGGGTTTGTTCATACTTGGCACAATGTTGGGTTACATCAACCCAACAATTTAAGCATGCATTTTTATATAAAAATGAAACAATAAATATTCTGACTTGTACTTTTATAATACATAAAGTAATGATACTTATTTTTTTATCATATTTTTACATCTTTTAAAATGTTGTGTTGACAATGGCAGAGTGTAAATGTTTAAAATGATTAAAATGAATAAATGATTTTATTAGCATTTTGTGCTTGAATTGATTTCTTTTTTGGTGTTTGATTCATGTACTTGACAAACAATTTTAAAATACCACACTGTAAATAAAACCGATTATTCAATTAGTTTGTACAAGAAAATATTATTTTAGTTTTTCTACTACAATTTCACAATTAATTTGTTGCTTTTAGACCAAATTTCCTTTTTACAGTCTTTTAAAGATCATTTTCAAAATGTTTTCAAGTCTCCTATATGCTCACCAAAAGTATTTAATAAAAATAGGGCAAAAACAACTATTACGATTTTTTAACATTTAAAGTAATTATTTTCTGTTTAAATACATCTCATACAAATCAGAATTTCCATCATCTTTACTCCAGTCTTCGGTGTCAAACAATTCTATAATCAATGTTGAAAAAGGTTTGTAGAAACCTTATTTTTTAAACAGTATAACTGTTATTATTTTGTCTTTACTGTCACTGTTAATCAATTATTTATAACTAAAAGTTAATTTATGAAGTCATTCATAATATATACATGTAGCTTCACAAACATTTCCGTTTAAGTCCTAGGCTCTCATTCATTCTTTAATTTTCATTCGCCTTAGTCTCTTTATTCATCGCCACAGCAGAATGAACTGCCAACTTACCCAGCAAATGTTTTACACAGCTGATGCCCTTCCAGCTGCAACCCAGTACTGGGAAACATCCATACACCCTCATTCACACACATCCACTACGGCTAATTTAGTTTATTCAATTCACCTATAGCATATGTCTTTGGACTGTGCACTCTCAGAAATAAAGGTACGCAAGCTGTCACTGGGGTGGTACCTTTTCAAAAGGTATACATTTGTACTTAAAGGGCCCATACTGGTACCTCAAAGGTATATATTAGTACCTAAAAAATGTAAGAGGAACTCTTTTGTACTTTTTTAGGTACTAATATGTACCCTTGAGGTATTAATATGGACCTTTTAGGTATGAATTTGTAAGTTTTGAAAAAGTACCACCCCAGTGACCGCTCGCGTACCTTTATTTCTAAGAGAGTGGGGGAAATCGGAGCACCAGGAGGTAACCCACTCCAACATGGAAAGAACATGCAAATTCCACACAGAAATGCCAACTGACCCATCCAGGACTTGAACCAGGACCCTCTTACTGTGCGAACCACTAAGCCACCGTGTCGCCCACATCCTAGGCACATTCATCCTTCTCATTATACAAACAACCAATATAAACCCTCACACTATTACTAACCTGCAACAAACAAGCGTCAAACATGTCAAAGTTTAAACCGTTGACTGAGATAATGAGTGTCTATCTCAGTACTTTACACTGTAAGGTGAGCTGAGTTCAGCTGACTGTAGACCTGAGACGGCACGTATACACAACTCCAAATAAATGCACAGACACAAACCTTGGCTAAATATAACCCGACGTATAAAACTAAAAGGCATTTACAGAATTTAAACAGCCACACAGAGGGAAGCCAGAGACTCCTGGTCTTATTTTAACCCTTCACAAGCTCATACCAGCAGCAGATGGATGTCCTTGTATAACTTTGTAGACGCCCTGGAATTACATGCTGTTTTGGAGCTTACAGTACATTTATTATTATTTTATTGAACTGCAGCACTTGCAGCTTTAAAAATGACAGACGTGAACACAATTGTTGGTGCCTTTTTTAAATAATTATGTTGATTATTTATTCATTCATTTTCCTTCAGCTTAGTCCCTTTATTTATCAGAGGTCGCCACAGCCAACTTATCCAGCATATGTTTTACACAGCGGCTGTCCTTCCAGCTGCAACCCAGTACTGGGAAATCTGTTGATTATTTGAAAGCAATATTAGATAGTTGAATAAATTTTTTTAATCAAAAATTAGCTACTTCTCAAGTACGTTGTCCAGTTATTTCACAGACCAACGTTTTTATTTCTTCAGTGGAAGGGTAGCAACAAGTTTGTCCATGTCTGTTCATATGATTATTTAAAAATCAGAAGTAAAAATAAGTTGGAAATACTTTTGTAATGTACTCCAGACGGCTTCCACACTTGAGCATCCTTCATGTTGGTCTTTATATTTTTAATGTTCTGTGATAATGCAAACAGCTACATTTCAGCAAAGTAAATATTGAAAGTGAATATTTGAGCCTTATTTCCGTTCATAAAAATATGTTATAACACAAAGAAAAAAAAGTCCTTTCAGGAATATCAGGGAAAAAAAAGTCCTCATTTATACAGCAGGATTTGCAATTTTTTTTTCTCTTTAAAAGGTTTAGTATGCAAGGGTGACGCCCAGTGGTTGAACTAGGTTGTGCACCCCTGGTTCAAAACAATTGCAAGCGCAGGTTGCCAGATTGACGACATTAAAAGCAGTGTGCCTACATATGTGCACACATAGGGCTCAACCTGTGCAGTGTACATGCCCTTTTGAGTCTAGGATATAAAGTGCCCTTCTAAAATGAATGTAAGTGTCCCCCCCCCCTTATTCCGGAATCACCCTTCCCAGCCCCCCCCCCCCTTCCCATTTGCCCTCTCCCCCCCCCCCTTCCCTTGCCATATCCACCCCCCCCCCCCCTTCTTCAGTTTAATTACTTCGCGTTCTTGCCATGTGCCATGTTGTGCCCTCATTTTCAACTCTGTACATGCCCTTTGAAAAGCCTCTGCACGGCCTGTGCCTAACTATCGATTCTAAAGGCTGATTTAAGTCGTGTTCTAAATAAAAGCAACAGCGTGCGATAGAAGGAATATTTTCCATATTAAAAGGAGTTCCAACCAACACCTGAAATTTATATTTTAGAAATGGCTTATAAACTGATCACCTCAGGTACACCTTGTGTGCTTTATTCAGTGTTAAATACTAATAATGTTAGTTTGAATGTGTAACCAGGGATGTGACACTGACAACAGGGTGTGGATCCACATGCAGGTTTGATGAGGAAGTCAGGCAAGCAACGGTCAACACGGGGGCAACCAGATGTAAACAGGCAGTGTATGGAGATAAGAAAATGTCCATAAAATGCCGTATTTGCGTTCCGTAAGCTATTGTGCATGTTTACCAGCGATCTATGGAGTAAAGGTCGCTGGTGATCGTGACAGAATGCCATTTTACATGACATTTATTACCATACACTGAAAGCAGCAGCAGATAAGATGAAAATAAAATAAACCCTTTAATATTAAACTTCCAAAATTTGAACAATGCAAGCCAACACATATCAGTGATTCAGCATCTACATTTAATAATGTTAAAGATTATAGATTATAAACCTTACAATTTCGTTGGAGTGCAGTGAGTGCACTATTTTGTGCTTCTGAATGGTTGTATTTACATTTCTGTGGTGTTTCGTCTGGCGCAAACAGCCAAATTGCTTATCACTGCAAATCTTGTCATGTAGCGTGTTGTTGGGACACAGGGTTACAATGTAACCTCACGTAATGTTTACATTTGTAATATCTATATTATTTGCTAATGTATAACCTCATGTATAACTTTGAATCTGCGTCTCATTTTGGAGGCTGCTACTGTCCACCAGAGGTCGTATTTCGGTCATGGATGCATACTTTGAGTGTGAATGAATGACTGAAATGCGCTGTTTTCCACCAAGGCAACCCGGGGTGCTAAAATAAAATAGGCTAAACTGGCATTGTTTTGGTCATTTAACCCGCCTAAAAACAGATGTTCCTGCACATAACGCACATTTTCAAAGCAGAATATCTGACTTCTGCATTGTTTTTCAGATAAACAAAAATCTTCACATAGCATGTTTCTTAAATATCTGCTAACATTATGGTATTTTTATACTTTAAAAAGTCAAAAATTTACATACAGCACCTTTAAAATGTAATCTGCATAATGTAACTCCATTGTTTTATATTTTTTTTAATGTTCTAAGTTTCAAAGTTGATGTAATATTTTATTGTTAACTGTTTTTGAAATAATCACAAATAAATAAAAGTATTGCAAGTCATGTGTAATCAGTGATGGTCAAAAACACACCTCAACTTCAACCTGAAGAAACATTTTATTTTAAGATTGCTGGTGATCCACATCCACGAGTTAAAGCTTGTCATATTTAAGCCCTTCAAGAAGATCCTTCACATAAAAAGCTAACAAAAAATATAGCAAAATAAATTAATAAAAAAACGACTTGATTTTGTAAGCGATGCACTATTGACTGTCAGATCTATAATGCGTTTCATTCTTATATATTCACAAAAAGGCAGTGACATTTACAGCATGTGTAACCATCCAAAAGAATCTCTGTAAAACAGCACCAGATCCCTTCATAACAGTGTACAGAACATATTCCATCTGATTTCAGCAGAATTAAATACACAATAAGGCACAAATGATGGCCGCTTTCATTATAGGCAAGAGTTAGCCAGAAATTTATCAGAGAAACAAAGCAATGGAGCAAAAAGCACATCGCAGTCTGTCTTTGTGTGTTTGATGACAATTCATTGGATTGAATTTGTCTAAAATAATACTGTACCAGGTTGACGAAGTCTGATTTGGAGTTTACTTGCTGGAATGTTTCACGAACACAGATAAACTGCCTGTCTACGTTCATAATGCAGGAAAATCCATTGATTCTGTACAGAAAAATAGGCATTTTTTATCCTTTAACATCACTATAAATGGTGAATATTACAAATTATGCCCAGATCATTTCATAGCCTCCGGAAATAAATTACATTATGCATAATAAATCCAATATTTAGTTATTCCAGTGCTGTATTATGGTATGAATTAACTTAATTAAAGATCATTAGGAACACATACATTCTGATTATAATTTAATAATGTATGTATGTATGTCTGTATTAGAGTGAGAAATTTGAAGTTAAGTCATTTTAAATTATGAAAATATATATTCTTTAAGCAAAATATAATTTCTGTCTTCTTTCTTTTGGATTTTTCGGGGATGAAACATGACCTAAACACCGTATAATGAGACTGACCTGAAATAACCCACTTTATTTGATTTTGAATATTGCACATCTCTTTGGTTTTGGCCACCGATTCGTTCAATTCCTCAGGTCACTTACAGTATTAAAAAACAAAAGAACAATGTGCAAATTCAACCCCCTCACCCAAGACTATTGGCTACCTCAATAAATATGCATATTCATAGTATTTACATCTCATTAGCGTCATATTTCTGCCTGTCAGAACAGAAAACTCACCCGAACGCTACTAAGGCATATTATTGACCTGGAAGAAAAGCCTTCAGTGACCTGCATTTCAGTTTTCTTGACAGCATTAGAGGAGCATTTTAATCCTGAAATGCTCTCATAGCAGCTGGAGAGTTCAGTGTTACACAACCCAAACATTGCAGACGTTGTCCTGAGTCTCTATGTGTTTCCACCAGTTATTACCTCGAAATCGCCTTCATTTGGATGTGCTCTAGAACACGCATCCAGAATGTCCTGAGGTCTGGCAAAAGTTTAAAGTGCTGTGGTAAGCCTTATTAATGTGGTTTACGTGGTGCGTAGCGTCCGCCGGTTCCACATTCCTCGCTTTGAGTGGAAATAATGGAAGAAGTTCCTCAGGTAGAGTCGCTCCACCTCCAGCCCACCCTGGAGGATCCTTCACAAAACACACAACACACTTTACACTTCTGCATCTTTATACACTGCAAAAAAATTGAGGGTTCCACACAGTTCCTCCATGTTGTCGCATCACAAAATGATTGAGTTAACTTTAGGTGGATTGAACCTAAAACAATTAAGTTGTTCCCAAAAAAACTCTTGGTCAGAATGGGTCAGAATTTGTTGTCATTTAGAAATGTACATAAACATAACGTACAGAAAATATCAACTTTTTGTTCAAAACGACACTTAGAAGATCTATCATCAGTGTATTCTCTTTTTTATGCTGTGTTTTTGGGAAAGTAAATCTTTTTTGCTGATTACCAAGAGAATGTTTTGCCCTGAATATAAATATAAAAAAACAGATTGCCATAAACAGCCCTGAGTGCTTGTGATGTGAACTGCTGTGGTCAATGATAAAATAGTGTAAGTGTGGCATTAATGTATTTTTGATCATGACTGACCTGTCCAGTAGTTCCCAGTCTTCTCCTCCCCAGCGGTCAGTAAACTCTTTAGTGTTCATGCCTCCAATGCGGTCCAGGTCTGACTTATAAATGCCCAGAAGTCCAAAACCATTGACCTCCCAGTAACCTGCACATAAAAAACACATGAGGGGACAAACCTTTATTTTGGCTTGAGAAAGTTGCAAGCATTTCTAACATTAACACTTTGCTAGCATGATTCAACATAATTAACATGAAACTACTATGGGTTTAGGTAACAGATTTGAGCATTTCTAATACATTCTAATTCATTTGCTAACATGGTTAACACATTGCTAGCAAGAAATCACATGTTGCATGCACAGCATTGTTAATGTGACAGCAAATGTTAACATTTTATCATGTTAATAGCATATTTTGATCTTGCTTTAGCATTCATAGCATATTGGCCTTCATGGCATGTTTTATCATGTTGTTAGCATTGTATAGGCTACATGTTACAAAGTTACATTAATTAAAGAGTTAATAATATTAAGAAATGGTTAATAAAGAGCAAAAAACAGCTTAAGCCAAAAAGAACAAACTAACTCATTCCAAGTAAAAAAACAGCTTAAACCAGCAAGAACCAGCTTTAACCAGCTAATGATTAACAAGAATCACCTTAACCAGCTCATGACCAGTAAGAACCAGCTTAAACCATCGTATGATCATCAAGAAACAGCTTTAACCAGCAAGAATTGTCTCAAATTAACTCATGACTAGTAAAAACCAGCTTAATCCAGCAAGAACTAACTTAAATCAGCTCATGGCCAGCAAAAACCACCTAAACCAGCTCATGACCAACTAGAACCAGCTTAAACTATCTCATGACAAGCATGAACTAGATTAAAGCAACTCATGACTAGCAAGAATCAGTTTAAACCAGCTCATGGTCAGCATAAACCAGCTTAAACCAGCAAAAAGCAGCTTAAACCAGCTCACGATTAGCAATAACCAGCTTAAATCAGCAGAAACCAGCTGATGACTAGCAATAACCAGCTTAAACCAGCAAGAACCAGCTCATGATCGAAAAGAACCAGCAGGAGCTGGTTTAAACCAGCTCATAACCAGCAAGAACCAGTTTAAACCAGCAGGAACCACCTTAAACCAGCCCATGACCAGCAAGACCCAGTTTAAATCAGCAAGAACTAGCTTAGCTTAAACCAGCAAGGACCATCTTAAACAAGCTGATGATCAGTAAAAACCAGCAGGAACCAGTTGAAATCAGCTCATGACCAGCAGGAACCACCTTAAACAGTTTATGACCAGCTAGAACCAGCTTAAACCACCTCATGACCAGCAAGAACCAGTTTAATCCAGCTAATGACCAGCTTAAATAGCTGCCACGTGTAAAAACCTACTTGTTTTTTTTTCAGAAAGGAAAGACCTTAAACTTTAGAACAGCAACGTTCATGTTTTTGACACCATTAAATCAACGCTATCCAAATCCTCTGGACCTGAATTGAACTCTTATCAGGCTGTGTTTGTAAGACTATACCATCAGGCTCCTGAGGCGTAGCTCCACAGTTCAGTCTCATGACGATGGGAGCAAAGGCCATGCGTCTCTCCACACAGTGTTTCCTCACAGTGTCAATGAAGCCCGGTGGAAAATGGATGTGCAGATCACAGAGAAACACAATGCTGTTATCATCCTGACAGAGAGACAGACATTTATAAGCCCTTCACAAATCAACACTACAACCGAGTGACATCCAGTAGATTTGTGTTTTGAACACACATTGCACACAAGTTCAAGCTTTGGTCTGCTATGTGAATAATTGTACATCTTAAACTTACAGTAATAAGGTTAATTCCTGCCTGCAGTCCTGCTGATCTCTCAAAGTTTCCGCTCAACCTGAGGTACTGATACCTGAATCACACAATAGAAGGAAACACAATAGAAAGGAAGTCAAAGTGAGCTCTCATTTTACATTTTCCAAGCACACAGAGTATTAGAACAGTGGGTCTCATTTATAAACATGGCGCATGCACGAAACCTCTCTAAGCAACTCATATTTCTAAGCAACTCTAAGCAAACATATTTAACTTAAATACTGACTTAATTGAACCACTTCAAATCATCATATGAGATAAAATAATAAATAAATTAAAATATATTTTGACTTTGTTCACTTTTAGGAAGTCTTCTACGCAATGTTTCATAAATGAGACTAGGGATGGGTAACAAAACTCGGTATTTTATCGGTATTACATTATAAAAGACTGAAGTATCAATAAGCTCTGACGTTAACGCTTCTGTTATCGGTACTGGATAATTATTGCTAAATAAATGTTACATACAATTGCATAATTTAACTGGCCAACCTTTTCTAATTTGCAAGATTTGATATTCATCTGCACAGTTAGCAATCTCACATGAGAAATCCTCGTGTTTCCGGCGAGCGTGTGAAGTATAAAAGCCTTCCCAGGTCTCGGCTGTGCGTGCGCACTCAGCAGAGGCTCGCGCTAAGCACACACACATAGCTCGCGACACAAACTCGCACCCACACACAGCTCGTAAGCTTGCAGAGTGGCGGAGAGAACCAAACGGGTTGCATTTCCCGACTGGTCACCGACAATGCCCGTTGCAACAAATGCAACAAATTTGGCTAAGCAACTTTCAAAAGTGCATTAACTGCAGAAAGGCAAATGAAAAGTTTTCAACTGCCTAGCTAAAGGTACATCATCCACATTGTTATTCTGCTAGCAGTCAATCACATAAAGTCTCTCTAAATTAGTACAATATTAGTTAAATAAACACACACATTCGGTTACATTAAAAAAGTATGTTTTTTCTGCAGTAGCCTAAATAAATCTTAAACATTAAAAATGCTTTTACATTACTGTATTTACAAATATAAGCTGTGTCCCAAATGGCACACTATACACTATGCACTTATGCACTTAAACACTCAAAAGCAGAGTATATGAATGTAGTGCAGTCCCAAATGGAACACTAATGGTTTTTGACTAAGCGGAAATTCAAACCGTTTCCCTGATGACATTTGCCGGTTCCAAATTAGTGAAATAAATGACCAAACTACCAAATAATACCTGCCATGAGTATAACTGCATTCACCATCGGGTATAATCACTCTTGTGGGAGAATTTTGCTTTCACAATCCAAAATAAATAAAGTAATCCAAGATGTGCGCCCGAAAGCTCCACCCCTTCCGCTATGTGAGCAAAACGGCGGTCGTTGAGTGTGTGAAGTGTCCATCATTACACACTTCATTTTACCGGTTGAATAAGTGCATCATCCGGGTAATTACAGTGTACTTATTATTTTTAGAGTTTTTAGTTTGAATGCACTACTTACACTATTTATACTACAAAATGGCGTAAAATAGTCCACAAGTATGCGATTTGGGATGCACCTCATAGCCTATGGATAGCCTAATAATAAACTATGCTTATTAAGAATTGATAAAAAAAACTGCTTATTTTTACGTTGTTAACTCCCAAAACACTGTTAACTCATTTATGTGAATGTGTTAATGAAAAATCTTAAACATTCTCTGATTATTTAACTGCATTTTGCAACTCAAAGAGGGTATTTTCAACTGCAGGGAGAACAATAAAGCAAGAAAGATCCTGACTTCTGCCAGAAAAGACAAACGTTGATTTTTCTCCAGAAGAATGGTAAAAAAACAGAGTCATTTTCCTTCAAACCATTGTACATTTTTTTACTGGATTTTTAAAAAATTTATCGTTTTACAATTATTGTTTTTTTCATTAAAAACATAATAAAGTGTTGTTTTTCATAAAAAAATAAAATAAAATAAACTACAAAAAGTACCAATAAGAGAACCGTTAAAGTATCGAACCGATAAGTGGTATCAATAAAAGTAGTAATACCGGTAAAACCTTAACGATACCCATCCCTAAATAAGACTAACTGACTCGATCGCTAGTTAGAGGAGTTCTTCTTTTTGGATAAGTTGTAATATATGTCTGAGATGTAAAAACTGAATGTGAAGTTTCAAGCCATGTCCACTTTAACAAGTTTTAATTTAAAAACGAATATTTTTCTCTCCGTTTTGATCTTTTATGCACACTGAGGTGCCATTTTTAGGAAACTAAAACGTATCTGTTTGAAAATGCTATCCAAAGTGGATGAATCTGAAAATGCCATTTTGGTATTGCAGTGTGGACTGTGAAAACAAAGGCTTTCGAAAATGATGTCGCATTATAGTTATGTGACCAATTCAGCTAAAATGCTGGACAACACTGTAAAGCAGATTTTTTTGGACGTGGACAGCTTTATTAAAGATTGATGTCAGTTTGTACATGCTCCACATTGCCTCTCTTTAAAAGACACAGAATGTACATAAAGATGTTGTGAGAGACTTGAACGATGTGTTACTCTTAACAACAACTCCACTTTACTGTCAGTCTGTGATTTTCTTCAACATTTTGCCACAACGTTTCATAGAGATCCATTTGGATATGACAGGAAAAAGTTGTCTTAGGTCTGTGTGCATGTGCAGTATATGAACATCATCGTTTTCAATCGTTTTAGAGTGGATGACACCATTTAGACAAAAACCCTTATTCAAATTTATCTGAATTAGTGTGGACGTAGCTTCAGTTCGTAATTCCTTACAGATCATTTATTATATATATATTAAGTATTCTCTTTCATGTCAACTGTCAAACACACATATGGTTAAAAGCACACAAAAATACAAACACACAGTTCACAATGTTGGACATGTCTGTCAATGTAAACAGTTGGGGAGAAATCATGTGTATTAGTATATTAGACCTGTGCAGCTGTCTCTCTTCGACAATAAAATAGTTCATTACTGATGCAAAGGAACCCAGTCCTATTGATCTTATTCTAAAATGCAGAAGTCTGCTCGTTTTGGCGATTGTTTTGGAACTTCCGATTTAGTCGCCTATAGGAGAAATTACTAGGAATAATAAACGGCAGAAAATGGTCAAATTACTCACTCTACAAACAAGTGGACTATACAGACAAAATAGAATAATATAATAAGAAAATATCAGTTTGCAACATCAAGCAGCAAAACGAGCTGTTTTTAAAAATGAATGGAAGTGAATGAGACCGGAAGGCTCGAGCCAAAATGATTCAAATGGCTGCACCCATTTGTACGTGGAGAAAAAGGTGACTATAACTTCTGGATTTTTTGATGCGCACATTTGCAGTGAAAATCTCAGGACTGTAATTACCATAGTTCAGCAAGTTCAGAAACTGTTCTTGCTACTGTAGAACACTTTTCCAGCAACTTTATACACTTTTGTACAAGTTGATGACGGAATCAGAAAGTCAGAGAAATATTGTGAATCTGTAAATGTACCTGGGTATATAAGAGTTTAGCAGTTCTTCTTCTATGTTCATATCAGTGCTTTCATAGTCTGTGATGATGATATTGAAGTTCTGATCTCCAGTGATGCGGTAGATCTCCTCCATGTCGGAAATAAACTGCTTCACCCAGCGGGCCTGGTTCTTCACTGCAGACACAACACAGTTTCAATACAAGATATTTAATGCAGCCTATAAAAGAAACTTATACATGATATGGACAGCACAGTGCATTCTGTATGGTTCCAGTTTTAATATATACATGTGCCTCTAAAAGAACCAGAACAACAATAAATTAATACTAATTAAGCCTCTGTAACCTCGCCGGTCCTACGCCACCCAACCCGCTCTGAGCTGGTATCGAACCGGCGACCTTCCGCATGGGAGTCGGTTGCTCTAACAAGGAGGCTAAAGACCATGGCCTCTAGTGTCAGTATTTAGTATTGGTAGTGTTAAAGCTATCTATAAGCTAGTGTGCGTTTAGAAGATATAAAACTGATATAAACATGTAAAGCTTGTAGTTTGTCACTTCCGCCTAAATGGGTCAAGGGTTTTAATTCACGTCAACCCATGCTACAGTTTCTCATCATGTCATAACCAATCTAATGCTCTCTGGTATCTGTCATGCCCTGCCCACTTCAAGACGCTTCTCATTTGATGCGCTTGAGCTCAACTATCTCACTGGCAGAGAGGTGATAAAACTAAACACTATTGGCAGTTTTTTTTTAAGTGTTTGAGGTCACGTCAAACACTAAATAAAAATGCATATTGTAAAGCACTTCACGGGACCTTTAATGGCATCTGATGACTTTATATCTATCACAAACTGTACAATACAATAATACAATGTATTGTTTCATGTCATCAAACTGATTTAAATATTAGTCAAAGATAACAAGTAAAGACATCATGCCGTTTTTTTTTCCTAAATCCAAAACTACATAGGCCTGCGTGCAAAAGTGTATTCAAGAAAGTCCACTTCTGAATGGCTGAAGAAAAAATGGCTTTGGAGTGGCCTAGTCAAAGCCCTGATCTAAATCTAGATACTGTGGCATGACCTTAAAAAGGCGCCTCATGCTCAAACTCTGCAATGTGTCTGAATTACAACAACTCTGTGAAGATGAAATGGCCAAACTTCCTCCACTGCACTGTAACAGACTCATTGCAAGCTATCGAAAACACATGATTGCAGTTGTTGCTGCTCAGGGCAGCCAGCAATTAGATTTAGGGGCAAACACTCTCACACATGCCTATGTAGATTGTATTTTGTTTTCCCTTAATAATTAAAACTTTTACTTGTTAACTTGTGTTACCTTCGACTAATATTTAAATTTGTTTGATGATCTGATACATTAAAATGTAAAAAAAACATGCATAAAAAATATAGAAATAAGTAATTATTTAATAACTATTTATTAATAAATGCATATCCCCAAAATGAATAAATTTATTCTTACCTGGGATGATGAAGTGGACAGTAGCAGTCGGGTTCCAGTAAAAGGTATATGGATTGCAGAGTTTAAGCTTTGTGTCCTGAGGCTTTTGTTTTTTTTGAGAACCCCAATCTTCTGTTCGTTTCACAAAGACGTACTGACCCAGGCGCAGGTGCCGTCCTGAAGCCTCCAGCAGGTCCAGCTCCAGTAGATATCTACTGCCTCGGTTATAATCAGGCTTCTTCTCAACGTTCACAATGCGCTCTAGTGAGAACTGCCTACATACAGTACACACAAAGGCAACAATGTATGTTAGAAATTACTCAAAATGTTTAGTATGGGATATTATTCATTCATTCATTCATTCATTCATTCATTCTCCTTCGTCTTTGTCCCTTCATGATCAGGGGTCGCCACAGCAGAATGAACCACCAACTTATCCAGCATATGTTTTACACAGCGGATGCCCTTCCAGCTGCAACCCAGTACTAGGAAACATCCATACGCTCTCATTCACACACATGCACTATGGCCAATTTAGTTTATTCAATTCATCTATAGCACACGTCTTTAGACTGTGGGGGAAACTGGAGCACCTGAAGGAAACCCACAAGAACCTGGGAGGATATTATTACAGGTGTTTAATTCTACCAAAAAATAATGAAACGCATATTTGTTCAAAAGTAAATGATGTTCCTTTAAGATGTACGAATACTGTATTCTGCCATTATTTGTAGAATTTTGTAGAAATCAGTGGAAACACACAACATTGTCCCCAAAATGTAACTCACTCCTTATTAATGTCCTGTATGTAACCCCAAAATCATAGTAAAGCCAATTTTTATTAAGTGCTTTATTAAGTAAAGAATGAAATTATATTTGTTCATAAATATTAAGTGTATATTATACAATACGGTATAAAAGCTTGAGTTGATAAAATCTGCAAATGTTTTTAAAACAAGTCTTTTTTGTTTCTAAAATACAGTAAATTATTAAATGCACTTGGTGGCACAGTGGTTCAGTGATTATCACTGTCCCCTCACAGCAAGAAGGTCGTTGGTTTGAGTCCCGGGTGGGCCAGTTGGCTGGGCCAGTTTGTTCGTGTGGGTTTCCTCCGGGTGCTCCAGCTTCCCCCACAGTCCAAAGACATGCCATAGGGGAATTGAATGAACTATCTTGGCTGTAGTGATGTATGTGTGTGTGTGTGTGTGTGTGTGTGTGTGTGTGTGTGTGTGTGTGAATGAGAGTGTATGGGTGTTTTCCTGTACTGGGTTGTGGCTGAAAGAACATCCGCTGCATAAAACATATGCTGGAATAGTTGGCGGTTTATTACGCTATGGTGACCCCTGATGAATAAGGTGAAGAACTAAGCTGAAGGAAAATGAATAAAAGAATGAATTAAATGTAATTAGTATTAGGATTAATGCTTTCTATTATGCTGACGAACTGCTCAAGATTTCTTATTTATATCATTGTAAAAAAGGTGCCTAATATTTTGTGAAAACTAATTTTTTTATTTATTTTTTATGAAACGGGAAGTAAAATTATAATGATAAAAACATTTCTGTCTTAAATACATTTTAAAGTATTCTGCACTTAAAAAAAAAAAGCTCAAACAGTCCATTTTTTTCTTTTTTCCTTACCTTTATCTATCTCTTCATTTATTTACTTATTTTCTTATTTTGATTACTACAATATCTTTATTATTATTTTGTCCATAAAAATTCTTATATTTATTTATTTAGTTAACGATATTTAACCTGTTTGCTACTATTGTTTGTGATTTGATTTTGTAGTACATTTGGACTATAACCCATTGCACCATTGTACAATATTTTGATAACCTTACACTACCTGACAAAAACCCTGTCGCCTATCCAAGTTTTAAGATCAGCAAATAATAACTTGACTTCTAGTTGATCATTTGGTATGAGAAGTGGCTAATATGAAAGCCAAAGACCTCTAGATTACGCTTATTTTACCAAAATAAAATAAGATCATACGCTGATTTTTAATTATTTAATTAGGACAGTAAGGTCTGACTTTGCTTAGACAAAAGTATTTTTATTAATATTGTGTATGTTGTTTATATTGTGTATAACTCCGATGAGCTTGGAAGACTGCATCCATACATCTCTGCAATGACTCAAATAACTTATTAATAAAGTCAAGCGTTTTTGCAGGACTCCCAGAGTTCATCAGGATTCATCTTCATTCCCTGCTTCATCTTACTCCAGATATGCTTAATAATTTTCATGTCTGGTGACTGGGAGCACCTTAACCTTCTTTGCTTTCAGAAACTGATGTGGAGGCAGAAGTATAAGAAGGAGAATTATCCTGCCGAAGAATTTGCCCTTTCGTGCGGTTTTGTAATGCAGCACAAATGTCTTGATAGGCTGTTGAAGTTGCCATCCACTCTGCAGATCTCTCGCGCACACAACTTGACTGATTTCTATGGGAATCTTGGGTTCATGTGGGTTCCAATAGGTCTTCTGCAGTGTTTGTGATGATTGAGATTTGAGTTTAACAGATGATTCACCGCTGCCACTTTTCATATCAACTAGAAGTCAAGTTATTATTTGTTGCTCTTTCAACTTGGATCAACGACAAGACTTTTGCCAGATAATGTAAATAAAAGTCATGAAAAAAATTATTTAATTATATAAGAAAATAGCCAAATAAATGTTAAGCTTTGCTTAAAAAAATTCTATGAAAATAATCTACATTCTTGATGGCAAAGTTAGCCTACCTCTTAAAATAATGTACTTATTTAATAAAAGCAGCTATTGTCCACATACTAAGAAAATCATACATCATAAAGTCATATATATAATCATATCACATACTAAAAATGTGATTCTATAAAATGAAAACACTCTTCCTACCTTGGGTACTTCTTGTTTAGTTCCTTTATGAAAGCATCCACTACAGACAAGGCTTCTGATTCAGCGAGCATCAGGTTTCCAGACACGTTACACTTCAGATCGATCCAATCAGAGCGCATTGAATGCAGATTCAGAGGTTTAGCATGAAACGTCTGATTCCACTTGACTTCCACGTCAAACACAGGCCTGTGCACGAGCTCGTAGTCTTCTTCCTCCGACAAACCCTGATTTACCCAAGCGTCATCCTCATCTCCATCATCTTCAGTCTCTTTTACATGCATGGCATTCTCCTGTATCGGTTTCTCAATTCCATTTCTATCCTCATTGGCGTGACCCCAGCGGTTGTTATATTCTTGATCCTTGCGCTCACTGGTTTGGTTATACAGCATGTTTTGGTGTGGTTTTTGGAGAACTGCAATATTATTATGAGCCTTATTGTTATGCTCGCCTATTCGGTTGTGACCTACAACCATTCGATCTACTTTTTGTTTACGGTATTTGGGTTTCTTCATTGCGTTTGCTTTGACTTCATCTCCATGCAAATATTCATATGTAGCGTTCTTCACCTTAGTTTTTTTTAGTTCCACCACATTTGATGAGTTCTTGCGTGCTTTGTCCACATGCTCCTCAAGAAAGACTTTACGACTATGCATTTGATTCGAAACGTCAGGATGTTCAATCCTGGCCTCATTAAACATGGCAGGATTTTTTATGGATTTTTCTTTTAGATCGATAGCTTCTCGAACTCTCTCAATGGGAACATCTCTGACTATAGCAGGGTTTGGATTTACATTGCTACTATTGACATAATGGGCTTTAAGACGGTGAATTCGATCATTCTTAACCATCGATCCATCAGCTTGTAAATGTTTCTCCTCAAACCTCCGGTGGGTTTTTTTCTGAAACAGTTCTGGATTCTGCTGCTTAGGTATTTGTTCTACAACATAAGCTTGTTTTCTGGCCTGTTCATAGCTCTTCACCTCTGAAGGTGCATTTTGAGGATGTTGTTGATCCTCCAGGTTTTGTTGCTGAGAGACTCTCCTTTTCTTCTTCCTTCTTGGTTGGGGTTCATTTTGTGCTTCGTCAGGCAGTTTTTGGATTTCTTTAGGTTGGTTCTCTTGTTCAATTCTGATCTTTAGTTCTCCTTCGTTTCTCTTTCTTCTAATCACACTGTGTTTCTGGACGGAGAAGAGTTTGCGGCGTCTATTCATTGAATAATCATCATAATCATCACCATAATCTGGGAGAACCTTCTTCTTCTTCTCCATTCCATCAATTTGCTGCTTTTCCTCGTACTCTCCTGGTTTCTGGAAGTCTTTATCTTTATTTTTGCCAAAATTTGCTGCTTTTCCGAGCATGCTGTCTCCTTAAGGAAAACAAACATTAGATGTGCTAAAATGGGGAATGAGGAACCTTTCTGACAGTTCAGAACCCTCAAGCTGATTGATTTAATGCAGTAAAACAAACAAAATGCATCAGAAGAGAGTGGAGCCTTTAAAGCTTTGCCTTGGTTACACTGCCAAAAATAAACACAATATCAGCGTGTATTTTAAAGACTTGCCAGATTTAATAGCTGGTTTCCACTAAGCAGAATGGTTCTGTAAAGTACTGTACAGTAAGCATTTATTTCTGTTTCCACTGTCAAAAGTAGCAAAATATCTAACCATTACAAACCTCTTTTTCCCATGGAGTTTTTACCTTTAAATGGACAGGACAGTGGAGTTTACAAACAGGAAAGTCAGGGAAAGGATCGGCGAATGACCTCTAGCAGGTAATCAATCTCTAGTTGCTGTGATTAACTCACTTAACCACTAGGTTATTGACCTCTTTTTTTGAGACCTTTTCATAAGGTATCTAGCACATAAGTACCATAACAAATAGATGGAGTTAGGCTCTCTGCTGAACTTTATTGGTTTACAGAGAACCTTCACTTGTGTGCGAAGTTCCTGCCTCTTCTTCTGACAAACAGCCACATGCCAAGAAGCAAGATTTGTCTGGAATTATGCTGTACTATATTAAATTGTACCAATCCACTCACTGCATGAGGCATTAAATTAAACGCAAACACAGATGGTGTGTATTAATTTAAGACAGTCAAAACATATGCGCTTATGTCAACAGCACACAAAAACACTCAAACTCAAAAAGGCCATGTTGTTTAAACTCAGGATATTGTGACCTGAACATTCTCTGAAGAAACCTTAGAACTACAGCGGTGGTGTTTGAGGGTGTTAAGATCAGCGTTTACTAAAATGCACTGCGAATATAAAGACTAATGAAATGTAAAGACTCTCCAGAAGCTCGCTGTTTGCTGTACCTTTAAAATTGATAGAAAGTTCCTCCTTCTCAGGCAGATCCATTTGAATGTAGTTTGAGAAGCCGTATCTAAAAAGAAACCATTTCAATTGAGATCATAACACATAAGGTGAATCAAAGAGGACAGTACAGTTTACTTTGGCTTAGTCCCTTACTTATCAGGGGTCGCCACAGCAGAATGAACCAACAACTACTCTGGCATATATCAGGTTCCCTTCCAGCTGCAACCCAGTACTGGGAAACATCCATACACTCTCTCATTCACACACACACACTTATAGTTCATGTGTTTGGACTGTTGAGGAAACCGGAGGGGGAAACACATGCGAACATGGGCAGAATATGCAAACTCCACACAGAAATGCCAACTTGCCAATAAACTAAATTGGCCATAGCACATGTGTGTGGATGAGAGTGTATGGATGTTTCCCAATACTAAGTTGCAGCTGTAAGGGCAACCCCTGGATAAGTTGGCGGTTCATTCTGCTGTGGCAACCCCTGATGAAAAAGGGACTATGCCGAAGGAAAATGAATAAATTTCTAAATATTACTGTTTTAACTGTATTCTATTAAAATAACTGCAACCACAGTGAACATAGGACTCAAAAACATTGAAATATAAAGTGTAGTGTATCTGTGTGTGTCTACCTGTCCATGTAATATGGATTTGAGCGGTAGAAACATTTATTTTCGCTCTCCATGTGTGTGAGCCGCGTGTAGTCATTAGGATACACATATGTCAGGTACACCTGTATCAGATTAGATCATGCACACATAAGCTAAATGACATTTATTGCTTTTTAAAGGAACGCAATATAAAATGTACTTACAAACTGCAGGCCCTGGTAGCGCACCAGAGGATAACCCTTTATGATGTAGCTGGGGTTATAGATACAGTCAGGTAAAACTCCATGCAAACGCACCTGGTCCAGTAATGGAACTACACATACAAATACAACACTATTATCAACACTGATACACATACACAAGTAAACAAACACAAATAATCTATTGATAAAAATTAGTATTACTGTTTAAATGAATAGACTTGCATTCAGAAATGTCTGAGTCTAAAAATGCTTTTTAAAACTTCTGGAATTAAAAATTTAATAATAATAAAAATGTATAATTATAAACTTTTTTATTGAAGGAAAAGAAAATCTACATGCAATAAAACAACAGCAAATGCAGTTTCCTTCTTTCGATTTTTGTTATAATAAACCAACACCTTTACCCAAGATCTAAAAATCACAAGGCAGCTTAACAAAATAAATAAGGCCAAAAAAATATGTTAATTACATAGTCTGGAGTTATACATATTGTAACATAAGAAAAAATAACAAAAGAAAATTAAATAATTACAATTCTGCCAGACACACTACATTAAAACACTGAATATTATTATTTAATTTAACACAGATTATCAGATGTGCTTGACAAAAGAGTTCTCAAGTCATAAAGGTTGAGGAAACATTTAGCTAACATCTCTTTTCCACAAGATGGCGCCAAAATCATATTATCACTGAACGTTTTCTATTAAATCAGAAATGCCCAAACTAGTTCAGCAGGCCAAACTTGGCCCATGTTAACCTTTGATTTGGCCCACCATCCCATTTGAGAAGAGAGTGAGAAAGATGGGGAGGCAGTTAGAGTGAATATATTTGATAATTTAAAGCAGGGGTGTCAAACTTAGTTTCGAGAGGGCCAGAGCTCTGCACAGTTTAGTTCCAACCATAATTAAGCACACCTGATCAAACTAATTGAGTGCTTCAGGTTTGTTTGAAACCTGCAGGTAAGCGTATTGAAGCAGGGTGGAACTAAACTGTGCAGGGATGCGGCCACCTAGGATCCGAGTTTGACCCCCCTGATTTAAAGCAATGTTTTGTAGTTATTTTAAAATATTAGGAAATTACTCATGGAAACATTAAGGTATTGCAATTTTGTATATATTTACCTTCGGCCCCACAGCCCTCAATCAAGTTTGTTTTTTGGCTCTTCATAAGAAAAAGTTTGGTGCTGTAAATGGTCATGTACAAGCCTTTATGTACACAAAACAAGATATTTTGAAGAATGTTGAAAACTACACTCCAAAAAATGCTGGGTTGTTTTAACCCAAATTTGAGTCAAATATTGACAAACCTAACAGTAGGTTCAAAGGTGCTATTTAAATATAATTGAAAAAAAAAATAACCTAACAGTTGACTTGACCATTTTAGACCAAACTTCGAGGTAAAACAACCCAGCATTTATGACAGTGTAGCAGCCATTGTCATCAATAGTAACTTTTTATCCGTCGTTTTTGGGTGAACTGTCGCTTTAAGATCTGCTGCAGCAACAAGCAACCAACAAGAAATAAATTACACCATAATGTAAAATGTACACCATAATAAATACACGCAAATGTAAAGCAACTTAAATAAGAAATTGCAGATGGCAATAATTATACTACGACAAGACAATATTTTTTGCTTGTCTAGAAAATAGTCCTTGGTTTAAGAATTTTTAAATATTTGGACATAAAGAAGACAATAAAACCGAAGTAATAAAAACATTTTTGCAGCGTAATCAGTTTGGAATGATCTGAGGGTGAGAAGATTATGACAGAATATACATTTTCGGTTTGTGTTATTAGTGTATTCTTTTTGCTTAGAGTTGGAGTCTGAATGTCTCACCCTGATGAAAGGAGTCTCGTGGATCTGCTCTCAGCATGTCGACACCATGGGGCGGAGTCTGAGAGGACGTCGGGGGCGGAGTCACATGACTGGCAGCTGTCTGAGGAATGTGACTGACATCTCCAGCCTTCAGAGAAGACTCGTCTGCACACACAAAGGATTGAAGACAAACTATTTTTAATAAAGTTATGGATACCCCATAACTTAAACCCCATTAAACATGCCATTTTATAACATATATACATATAAGATATATACTATAAACATTTAAATGTATATTTTCTATATATGCTTTGCAATATTATAATTGTGTGTATGTATATATATATATATATATATATATATATATATATATATATTTTTTTTTTTTTTTATCTCTGACCACACCAAATAGGTATTTCTTAGCCACAATTTTTTATTTTGTCAAAACAAGGAAAATATAGCTGTTTACAGTAGGTGCACTTTTTAATTCAACAAAACTTTTCTTTTAAAAAAACATTACATTTAAAAAAAAGAAGAAGTGTCATGTATCTAAAAAATGCACAGTAACATGTCCTGGCTAAAAGTCCCAGATGACCAGTTAACTACACATAAACGGGGAGTAATCTCCCATTAAAGCAATGTTATTGTAAAAAATGTAATTAAACCATATTAACAAAAATAACTGTAAGCAAAACAAAGCAAGTGAAACATACCGTGTATGATAATGAAAGAATGATCACACGCCAGTTAATATAGGCCTGTTAATAATCTGTTCAAAGAATAATTAAAATGAAAGCAGTGACCGCTGCTGCTTACTTACAAAAAAATATGTCTATTTATTTATTTTTTTATCTTGAGCTCTTGAAAGCAGCAGGACTGTGGGTGCACGATCATCGCTTTTGGTCCAGTCTATTTCAAAGGGAACCAATCCCACCAGTTGTGCTTCCTCTAGTGCGTGTGAGTGATCATCCTCTCGTTCGGTATTTATCCGCTTTCTGCTTGCGCAAACAGTTATTTATTAATTTTTTTATTTGATTTTTTTAAGATCACATTTGCATGAATATTGGGCCATATTAAAAATGATTTCCATTTGCTCATATATTAGATTATTCAGTACTGAAGCCAAATCTGGAGCTAATAAAACAAAATAACTTACAATAACGGTCAAAAAATTTGTACACCCAAATTTACATGTTAGGGAAAAATATTAAATACAAATTTTAAAAAGAGCTCAATTTAAAGAGAAACAAAAAATATATATAATTTTGTAGTTTGTAATTTTTTTGCAATACACACACACACACACACACACACACGGTTTGTGCAGCAGAGTCTCGCCCATCATTAGCTCTATTTCAGGGCGTGTGTGTGGACGAGAGCTGCTATTCCAGGCCTCCTAACACTACCCTGACATTTCTGCAACCACAGCCCAAAATAACACACACTCACTGGTGTAGAGCGAGATGAACTTGGAATCGATGATTGCAAATCCACTCCCAGTCACTTTGAGCTGCCACTGTAAGCAAATACATAACAGTGTCATAACAGAGTTCAAGCATCAGACAACAAGAGTGTCCGAAACACACACACTTACCGCCACCTCCACGTGATCTGTTCCTTCACCATTCTGCTTATGAATGAGCTCAAAGAAATATTTTTTGCTCGCCTGCAGACTGTAAAACAGAACAAATATATGTACAACAGCAGCTATTCTGCATAAAAGCCACAGAAAATCTTTTACAGACTTTAAAGTTTGTAATGGCACTCAGTTTTATAGTTAAAGATAACATGAAAATAACCCTAATTAATATAGCAATAATAAAAGCATCATTTGATATTGCCATTTTTATTCTGAACACCTCTTAATTGATGACATTAAAACCTTCTTTTAAAAAAACGCAAATACAGAATGGACAAAAAGTAAACAAAAACTATACATGCACATACATATCACCGGCCACTATATTAGGTACACCTTACTAGTACCGTGTTGGATGCATTTTTGCCTTTAGAACTGCCTTAATCCTTCATGGCATAGATTCAACAAGATACTGGAAATAATCCTCAGAGATTTTGATCTATATTGACATGATAGCATCACGTAGTTGTTGCAGATTTGTTGGCTGCTCATCCATGATGCGAATCTCCCGTTCCACCACATCCCAAAGGTGCTCTATTAGATTGAGGTCTGGTGACTGTGGGGGCCATTTAAGTAAAGTGAACTCATTGTCATGTTCAAGAAACCAGTCAGAGATGATTCGGGCTATATGACATGGTGAGTTATCCTGCTGGAAATAGCCATCAAAAGATGGGTACACTGTGGGCATAAAGGGTGGACATAGGCCCAATCCCAATTCTACCCCTTAGCCCTTCCCCTTACCCCTACCCCTCGTTTTGAGTGTTCACGTAAAGGGGTAGTGGTGTCTCAATTCTCTTTAGCTTGAAGGGGTAGAACTAAGGGCAAGTTGTAAACACCCCTTCAAACGAAGATTTTTCAGGAGCACACTTGAAACCAATGGGTAACAAATTTCCCAGAATACACTTGCCACAACGGCAGTATTGCTGAACCCAGAAGTAAGGAGATCCACAAATTAGCATTATTACGATTTTTTTCGACAAACAAACAAACAAACATATGTTTAAATATATT
Organism: Danio tinwini; assembly: GCA_903798205.1. Taxonomy (NCBI): domain Eukaryota; kingdom Metazoa; phylum Chordata; class Actinopteri; order Cypriniformes; family Danionidae; genus Danio; species Danio tinwini. Next base: position 567,863 of record CAIGQZ010032693.1, read on the forward strand.
TATAACAGCATTCGTGTTTTACCGTCATGCTTTAAAAAAAAAAACCCGCTAAATTTCGCGATCTATAATCCATAATCATAACTCCTGTACAGCAGTCCCACAACATTCTGACACTGGATGACACTCGAACACCCTGTCAGAAAAGTTTAGTGGCTGAGAATGAGCCTTTTACAGTGTCTGCTATAATGTTAGTGTTGTTTTCGTGTGTTTACATGGATGAATACGGCCACTGTGTAAATACACAGTACAGTTACGATTGCCACATTAGATTGTTATGATAACATAATAAATGCCTTCAGTGATTTCCTGAAGATAAATACCAAAAAAATAACACAACTGGAATAGCTACAGTCGCGATCGTCTGATCTCATATGAAGCAAGATATTGCGATGACGTATGATGATGTGTGCAGGTGTTGAAGTGCTGTCCCAATTCTTAGGGGTAAGTTTAGAAGCCCTTTCCCTTAACCCTCGGTTGTAAGGGCCAAGGGGAAGGGGAAGGGGTAGGGGTAGGGGTACAAAATTAAAATTGGGATTGGACCATAGTCAGCAACAATATTCAGGTAGGCTGTGGTGTTAACATGATGCTTAGTTTGTACTAATGAGCGTGTGACAAGAAAATATTGTCCACACCATTACACCACCACCAGCTTGAACAGTTTATACATTGCAGGATGGATCCATGCTTTCATGTAATTGACGCCAAATTCTGACCCCACCATCCTTATGTCTCAGCAGAAATTGAGACTCAACAGACCAGGCAACGTTTTTCCAATCTTCTATTGTCCAATTTTGGTGAGCCTGTGCAAACTGTAGTCTCAGTTTTCTGTTCTTGGCTGACAGGAGTGGCACCCGGTGTGGTCTTCTGCTGCTGTAGCCAATAGCCTCAAGGTTGGACGTGTTGTGTGTTCAGAGATGCTCTTCTGCATACCTCGGTTGTAACTAGTAGTTGAGTTACTGTTTTGAACCAGTCTGGCCTCAGGCATTAACAGGGCATTTCTGCCCAAAGAACTGCTGTTCACTGTATATTTTCTCTTTTTCGAACCATTCTCTGTAAACCCTAGAGATGGTTGTGCATGAAAATCCCAGTAGATCAGCAGCTGAAATACTCAGACCAGCCTGTCTGGCACCAACACCAACAAACATACCACGTTCAAAGTCACTTAAATCAGTTTTTCCCCATTCTGATGCTCAGTTTGATCTGCAGCAGATCATCTCAAGATGCATTGAGTTGCTGCCATGTGATTGGCTGATTAGAAATTTGCGTTAACGAGCAGTTGGACAGGTGTACCTAATAAAGTGGCCGGTAAGTGTGTGTGTGTGTGTGTGTGTGTGTGTGTGTGTGTGTGTGTGT
>CAIGQZ010032693.1:576134-596264 GCA_903798205.1 Danio tinwini
GCTGTGAATATCTGACCAATCTAGATAACCAATACAGAAATATAAAGTGTCACGTACGTGAGGATACAGTGGATAATGTAGATTCTTCCGTAGTTGAGCTATAGACGAGCCACACCAGTCGTCGAAAACATGAAGATTAGCTTGTCCTTTATACTGCAGTAAACACAAATCAACAGATTTCCATTAGTCAATACAACACTAAAAAACAGCGTGTGCAAAAATGATTAACACTTGGTATATCTAAAAGGTTTCAGTTATTTGTGTGAAATTGGCCATTATAATACCCATAACACAGCATTCTAACTACACACAAGATTCCAGCAACAAGCAATTTGCCCGTCTGCACTTTACTTAATGCGGCCCAATAGAAATCACTGAAATAGCAGCCATTCATTCAAATAAAAAAACATTGCACAGCCAATGAAATGGTAAGGGTTAATGGTTAAAGGGTAAGTATTAATCTAATTAATATGTATTAAAGCAATTTAGCATCATTAAAAGCACAAAGGCAGTAAACTGATGTTTCATGAAACTGACTTTAATTTTCAAACCGTTTGCTAGGTTTTTTTTCGAAATCTAAGGTAAACCATCTGCTTCTGTTTCAGTATTATGGCAATAATTGTCACGTAAAATGTTGTTGAAACTCACATCCGTAGCATTTAACACTGAGGTTCCCACTCTTTCATGAACAGCAGATTCAAGGACTTTATGTCACCATTAATTTCAAATCAACAACTGCTGTAATTCACACCTCTGACATGTATAGTGCCATGAAAGTCCTTACTGTACATTTCATTTGCACTTAATATTTACATTAAAATGTCAGTAATAATGATGTTTTAAATGCGTCATAAAAAAGACAATTTTAAATAATCAGGTTTAAAGAACTTTTATAAAAATTGTTAAGTTCACTACTGGTGATATTCAAATGTGGTTTCGGGAATATTGATCAAATGTGCATTATTTGTCATAGTTCTTGTACAACATTTAAATGAAAGATATATTTTTTAAAATGGTTCCGTTTTTGACACCAGCACAGTACAATTGCACCATAAACCTATTTAATTTCAAATTTAAAGCACTTTCAAGAACCTGTGTTTGTTTTTAGGTACTTTCCAGGCCCTGAAATCCAAATGTCTAAAATGAAAGTACTTTCAAGAAGTGTGGGAACCCTGTACATAATTTGTACCGGAGTTGATTATTGTCTTTGTTGTTTATGCTGTTGTTTTGGTGAGATGCGTGGAAAAAGAAACTGCTTCTAATAAAAAAAGTTAAGCATCACCTTCACAGATGAAAAGATACCTTTTATCGCTTGTTGTGGTACCGTGTCACGTGTGGTTATAACACAGTGTTAAACAATATAAATATCTACATAATAAGATTTAGGTAAATTTCCTTGGAAAAAAAAGCTGGTCTATTCAACTGTCAATCTAAATTCAAAGGAAAGTCTGTGCCTTCAGTTGCAGAAAGCATGAAAGCATTAACATTGAAGTTCTCAAGAAATATGTTGACACTACCAAATACATGTGCTTCTGTAATCACTGCAAAATGTGGACAGATTAAACCCTACAAGTGGATGAAAACAGTACGACTCCCTTCATCTAATATCTGTTGTGCTCAAAGAGCAAACATCAAAAAAGAGATCTGTCTAGTTCTAATAATTCTGGTATTTAATTCTAGATTTTATATAGACTGTAAATCATGTTTTCATTTCCCATTGAGGTCTAAGGAAAAAAAAGATTACACACACTTCTGTACAAAATAATTAATGCCTGCCTATTTTAATGTAAGCACAACAAAAAAGCAAGAACATTTCTTTTGTTAAAGCCTTTGGAGTATTAATGCATAAAGTCAATAATATTATAATCATTAATTCAATTTGAACAGCAAATTACCATAAACATACAGTTGAAGGCAAGTGACGTTTAACGAAGCAAGGACATTTTCACAGTATTTCCTATCATAATTTTTTCTTTTGGAGAAAGTCTTATTTCTTTGAGTTTGGCTGAAATAAAAGCATTTTTTAAAAATAATTTAAGGTCCATATTATTTGCCTCCTTTTTTCATAATTTTCTATAGAACAGACCACTGTTGTCCAATGACTTAAACTATTAAACTAACTTGTCTACTGAACCCTGATTTATACTTTCGCCTGGCACCACATCGCGGACCTCCGCTGACTGCGCGTGCACCTCACGAAACGGACGAGGCTTTTATACTTGACGCGTTTGCTGTAGTGATATTCTTTAAAACGACAGAGGGCAGTCAAAAGAAACCCACCGTAAAGTCAGACGGATAAACAGAGAAGCAGGAAGTTTCCAGAACTACATCATGTCATGTTAATATCATTCAAGATTTTTAAACAAATTATTTTTCATAAATTATTATAATGATAGATTTTTTATAACCATTTAAGATTTTTTAAATGAAACTTTGATGCATCACTTGCTTTTGTTCATATCTTGGACAGTTCTACCTATTAAAGTTAAATATTAATGACAACAGAGCATGGGTTGCTTGACAAATATATATTTTTATTATGACAAGAATAAAAGCCAAAAAATGTACACTTCCTAAAAAATACTGACGTTTTTTTTATAGATTTAGCCCACTACACTTTTCACACATTACTGTCTGGCTAGTTTGTGTCCTCTGCTTATATGCCAAGGCAATAATGGTCCAACATTCCTGACCATTATCACCAATTAAGCCTAGAAAAACAGGGCATCAGTATATTGTAAAGCAATAGGTTCAAATATTCTTTTCCGTTATCAAAAAATAAGTTGTTAATTCATTTTAGTTTTGTAAGTATTAAATAGTTTTAAATTAGAAATTGTAATATATACATCAGTTTAAACCTATAAATGGTGGAAAAACATCTACTGTAATATTAAAACCACCCAGGACTCCACTTTTGCCATGGCCCTTTTTTGGTTTTAACAAACTTATCCATCAAGTTTTTCTAAACTTTTAAACAAAAACTTTTCTCCTTTCCCACGGCTGTTGCAATTTTTAGCCAAGAATTATTGGTCATGTGGTTAACCCAATGGTCACACATGGACGGATAATAAAGATGTCTGCACAGTCAAACCTGTTTCAGACAAAATCTCTTCAAAAGTGATTCATATTAAACTGAAATGAAATTTTGTGTGCTCCGCCAGCCGAAATCATGTTACGCGCACCCAAAGCCAACCTCCGCATTGACACCATATTCGCCACGCACACTCAAGCGAACGCATCGGGTATAAATCAGGCTTTAGCCTTATTAACCTAGTTAATCATTTAAATTCCACTTAAAGCTGAATACTAGCATTTTAAAAATAACTATCAATATATGATGCACTGTCATTATGGCAACAACAAAAGAAATTAGGTTATTATGAGTTATTACAATTATGTTAAAAAATGTTAAACAGCACTTGGGAAATATTTGTAAAATAATAAAAATTTCACATCGGGGCTAATAATTTGGACTTTAACTACATACAGAATGATTAAAAATGTATAGCCTTATGTGTGATGTTTAAAATAGTACAGCGACATCAGAGATACACAGAGTCATGCTAAATTTAAGAAGCCGTCAAAAGTGTTGCCAAAGACACACAGTAAGAGCCGCGGGCGACATTACATTACATACACATCAACAGATCATGCACACGGACCCCTGAGTGGCAGAAAAAAATGCAACCCAAAGTATTAGGGAGTTTTCAGAGGCACATACCAGGATAACTTAATTTTTTGAAGCTGTAATATTATATTTGCTGGTATGCATTATAAAGCAGTATTATTGGACACCATGATAGTATATTCCAAGTGTATTACTGTCATTAGCTAATTTAAAAATAATAATAATAAAATAAATGCACAGTCATCATATTGATTGAAAATTGCTGTCATGTCATCTTGTGTTTGATGACAGATGGATGTTTGGGAAGGGCATGTGTGGGTGGTAATATAACCAAATTCCTTTTATGACACTCATGGTGTTATTTAGGATGACGGTGTGTATTGAAATTTGTGGTTAGTCCAGTTAATCACATGGTTTGTTAAGGTACAGTCACATGAGTGGCCTTTTGAGATGTGCTCCCATTGTATCTTCCAATCAAATTAAAAAATATAGCTGCATAAATTTAACATATGCATTTTCTTAAAGGACAGTTGACCTAAAATAAAACTTTAGTAAATTTATTAACCCTCAGGTCATCCGAGATGTAAAGTGAAACAAAAATTTATTCAGACATTTATTCTATCTACAGACAAAGTCACAATGATTCGCCCTCCTGTGAATTTTCTTTTATATATATATATATATATACACATATATACACACACATATACATATACAATATTTTTCTTATCTTATTTTGGCTAGAATAAAAGTGTTTTTTTATTTATTTAAAACAATTTTAAGGTCAATATTATTAGCCCTCTTAAGCAATATTTTAGATTGTCTACAGAACAAACCATCGTTATACAATGACTTGCCTAATTACCCTAACTTAAAACCCTAATTAACCTAGCCTTTAAATGTCATTTTAAGCTGAATACTAGTACCATTAACTGTATATTATTGCAGTTTAATTGCTATCATTTAGCAATAAATGATGGTAAAATATGACAAGAACTCATATTTAAACTGTCAGATCAAATTCATCCTTATATTGTCAAAAATATTTGATAGAAAAGTGAATATGTAATTATTTAAATCATCCAAAAATAATTCAGACATCTGCTAGCATGACTATTCAACCATCAGTAATTTATTGGTCCTCAACGACAGCCTTTGCTGTAAACCAGATTCATGCAAACCTCAGTATTTCCACATACTTGCTGCCGCAGCTTCTTCACTTCCTGTTGGTTTTAAGTTTACAGTATGACGCAGCACAGGTTTATTGGTAATACGTGCTTCAGACCACATTTTTGCAAAACAGCAAAAATGTACTTTGAGTTTGACTGCAGTTTCTATGTAAAACAAATGCTACGGTGCAGTAGAACCCAACACGTTTTGTTCCTTTTCACACTAATGATATTTAGAGGGATATAGGGCTGCACGATTTGGGAAATTTTTCATATTGCGATTATTGAGGTTATTGCAATATTGCGATTATGGGATTATAAATGGTATTGTGAGTCAACTCAATAAATTTTTAAAGAAAAAGCCCACAAAGATTAGTAATAATGCTATAAAATGTGTATTTGTAAAACTAGAAATTTGTTCAAAATAAATAATTTTTACAAAATGAAATATTTGCATTAATGTAAACTTATTTTCATATACTTGCAATTATTAAATAACAATATTTTATATGTATAGCTTTGTATTAATGTTTTATATATACTTATGTTTCAGATTTTTGTCTTGTTCTGGTAAAGCATTTGCTAAAACATTATGTTTTCTTTTCCTAAACAATCAGGGTATCACAGGGACCACACTGCCAGCCATAGAGGACATCCAGAGGAAACACTGTCTGCGCCGAGCACGCAGTATTCTTAAAGATTCCTCTCACCCTGCTCACAGACTGTTTTCTCTCCTGCCTTCTGGCAGGCGCTTCAGGCTCCCCCGGACAATAACCAGCAGACTAAAGAACAGTTTCTTCCCCAGAGCTGTCTCCCTTTTGAACTCTGCTCCCCACTGACTTTTTGCCCCCCTAATACACACCCCACTCTCCTCTCCTCATAACTCAGACTCCTCATAATCACTGCACTACTTAACATTTGCACATTTAAAAATTGCACATTCATTGCACTGATTCATTTATTTGAACTGTACATAGCCACTGCACATGTACATTTGTAAATTATGTACACACCCACTGTACATATACATTTGTAATTATGTTTATCTATCTGCACACTTCTGATTATTAATAGCAACCTGTACATTTATCCATCTATTGCAAATCTGTTCATAGCTAACACAACCTGTATATAATGTTCATAGTACATCCATTTGTAAATATCACCATAGTTTTTCTATAATTGCACTTTATACCTTATACCTGTATCCTGCACTTGCTGCTATTGCACTCCTGGTTAGACCTAAACTGCATTTCGTTTCCTTGTACTTGTACATGTGTGATGACAATAAAGTTGAATCTAATCTTTCGTTCATTCCATATCCATTTTCAAACAAAAAAAGGAAAACGAAGAAAACGGCTGTTTTCCAGGTTTTTTTTTGCTCACAAAAAAATAATAATAATAATTTTTGGCTGTTTTTTTGATTTATGTAAAGTAGGAAAACAGATAAACGACTTTAAAATTCATTGTACACATGTAGGCGGTGCTGAAACACCCCTTTTTCTCTGATTGGTCAACCAAATTTGAGCTTGTGACGTCGCCTTCAAAACAAGAGCACTCTGCACTCACACACACATATACACCCATATATATATATATTACACCCATATATATATAAACTAAGTTTACTTATTCTATCATTTGATCATTTAGCAGGCTTACATTCATTGCAAATGTATAAATTAAATAAAAATGTAAATTAGCAGTATTATTACACATTTGTCATTAAAATAAGGTCATAGTTTGTAAAAATAGTTTGTAATAATAATAATAATAATAATAATAATAATAATAATAATAATAATTAATATTGTTTTTTTATTGTTTCGTTTTTTTTAATAGTTGTTAGCAGGACCAGAATAAGAACACATTGGGCCTTAAGGCTATAACAAAGGGTACCATGAGGGGCTACGTCACAAGCTCAGATTTGTTTGAACAATCAGAGCTTCAGCACCGCCTACATGTGTAAATTTTATTTTAAAGTCGTTTATCCGTTTTCCTACCCTAAACCAAAAAACAAAAAAAAATCAAGCTAAAATCTCTTTTTTGTAAGCAAAAAAAAAAATAGCCATTTTTTTAGTTTTCCTTTTTGTTTAAACACGGATATGGAATTGACAGAAGATACCCTGATTCTAAACACTATAGCAGCTCAAAAATTGGAAAGCGTGAGCATACTGCCAGAGATAGGCATTTTAAATATGGCTGCAAAGTAAAATGATTTGCTTTAAAAAGGACTTTGGTTTATTGCACAGCTAGTTTCAAACAGTTTGGATAATTTTTTTGACCTTCAAAGTGGCAATGAGAAACATGAGATGAATCACCAAGACCATACTTTATCTAAAATATTATCTTTTATTTATATTTAATTTACTGAAGAAAAAAAAACTACATTAATAGCGAATGTTAATTTTTGGCTGAACTATCCTTTTGAGATTCCATTTGCATCTTGCCATCTCCATCCAGCATTTTACATCCCAAATATGTGGATGCAATTGTGGCCACATTATTACCTCTGTCCTCCATGTCTGTTGAGTGTTTTTTGGTATCCATTTGACTTCATCCTGATTCTCATCAGAGAAGTGATCTGCTTTAACCTGTAAAAATTGCGCACACAAATCACACACAGTCTTTGTTTATGAACCTACAGTACATTTTAGCAGCATTTTGGATTTCATTTGAGTTTCAAGAATACTGCAACTAACTTGACATGACATATCTATAGTATGAAGATTTTTGGCATGCATTAAATACCAATGTAATATACTTATTTTGACAGGTCATTTGCTGTTTCACAACATCACTCATGATTTTTCAAGCTACCATATATGAACATGATTTCTGCATGCAACATGATAATAAGTTTTTACCGCACGTTGAGCAGCAGCAGCTTTTGCCCAGACAACAGATTCACCTCGTATGGTTACTTCTAGAAGAGAAACAAATATTTAGTTGAGCAGCCAATTAATTACTTAAACCTGACTGACCATGTGTGTGTGTTTGATCCATGACAGCGACATTAGATTGCCATTGATGGTGTAGGATTTCTGCACATAGACGGAAACTGATTCCTTGTTCACATCAATCTTTAACAGCAGGAAAGCATTAACTTACACTCCATCAATCTCTCCCTCACACACATGCACACACAAAACAGTCAATTTGACTGCAATCATATTAAATAAAAAATCATTATTAAACACTAACTATGGCTACATCAACAACATCATTAATATTAATTAATTAATATTACTAATATCAATCATTAAATGCAAATTAAAAAATAATTAAAAACTGTGCCAAAAAAATCTAATATTTTTCCTGTGGTTGCCAGATGTCCAGACTTTCAAGCCTGTTTTACTTTATCTTCATAACCTGGAAACTATGAGATTGTGTACGCTCTGCACTAAAGAAAAAAACAGATGAGCAGCATGGAGTGCATGGAGTCCCATATTCTGTCAAGATGCATCATTCAAGATGATGTTCAAGTAGTTAAAATTACATCAGATAAAATGTTTAATTTTGTTTTTTTGTTGTGTCTGCCAGTTCAGACAAGTTAAAAAATAAAAAAATTGTTTTTTTTTTTTTTTTATAAACGAAGTGTATTTATGTAACACAATTGACTTTACTGAACTTTGTGACGGTTTATATCATAGACTGTAAAAGATATGGACGTAGTATCCATGAAGTCACCTAGGTTTCTGAAAAACACAAAAAAAGCTACAAGTAGGCGTGGCCAACCGTCGCCATTTTGTTCACGCGTCATCGCACCGACCGGGTGATGCAACTATTTAGATGACTGTTCTAGAGCCTACAGCTAATCAATCTGTCCTATTCTGGAGTGTATTACAGATCTAAAGAAAAATATACATGATAAATGATCTTAAGTAAAACAAATACATTTATAGAGATGGTATACAAGTATATAATTTTACTCACCTGGGAAATGGAGGGCATGTGAATGGTTTGTGAGCACAATTAAGCACACACAGCAAGTCATATCCTCTGATAATTGTAAGAAACAATTCCAAAAAGCAACTGACGATATACAATGTTCAATTGAAGTCAGAATTATTAGCCCCCTGAATTATTAGCTCCCTTGTTTATTTTTTTCCCAATTTCTGTTTAACGAAGAGAAGATTTTTTTCAACATTTCTAATCATAATAGTTTTAATAACTCATCTCTGATAACTGATTTATTTTATCTTTGCCACGATGACAGTAAATAATATTTGACTAGATATTTATCAAGACACTTTTATTCAGCTGAAAGTGACATTTAAAGGCTTAACTAGGTTAATTAGGTTAACTAGGCAGGTTAGGGTAAATAGGCAAACTATTGTATAATGATGGTTTGTTCTGTAGACTATCAAAAAAAAGTTAGCTTAAAGGGGCTAATAATTTTGACCTGAAAATGTTTTTTAAAAAATTTAACATTTCTTTTATTCTAGCCAAAATAAAAATGAAATGTTGGAAACATTGGATGGAAACGCTGCTTTATTCGCACGTCTTTTATGTGATATTTCAGTTTTGTGCATCAAGTTAATTCGTATTTTTTGATGGAAACATAGCTAGTATGACACACTAAAGAAATAATCTTGACAATTTTTTAATATTTTATAATAAGCCAATTATATAAATATGCATAAAATAATTTGAAAAGGAAAGGGTAAAAATAATCTAATACCTAGTTCTGTAAAAGAACAACTTTCTCTTTCAGTCTGAAAACAGCTTCACACTTTCGCTATAAAAACACTGATCTGTGTGATCTTCGTAACACTTGTCGGAGCAAGCAGAGCTGCAAATCATCTGGTCCGTGTGGTTTGGCTTATTAATAGTATTTTTGAGTAGACGTCATGACAGTGGTTTTTCACTGTGCTAATGGTTTATGTGCATCATATTCGTTGTTCTGTTAGGGCGTACTCACACTATGTACAGTTGCCTTGAACTGGGCCAAAGCACGCTTGTGCCCATCTCCCATCTCCCCAGACGGCCCGCACTCACATTACATTCAGGCCTGGGCACGCTTACGTCATCAATGATACGCTGTTCAGTAAACGCTCGCGCTCAGCACAGTGGAGATTTCTTTAATTATATTGTTTAAGTCGTTTGGGATGCAGGGACACGCAGTCAAATATTTTGCCGAATGGATGAGCCACTTTTGACGCTCATAAACAATCATCAAAGTCCTCGTGCTGCAGGAATTAGGAGGTTTGCTGAAGCTGTCGTGCAGTGACGGGTTTGAGTCTTTAATAAACTTCGACAGTTTGTGTTCATTAAACAGTAAGAATGAATTAATTAATCCATATTATACAGACCCTTAAAAGTCATGTCTTGCTTTCAGTTTCAGGCTCTGGTGCATTTTGCACTCACACACAAGCGTACCGCGCCAAAGCCCAAGTGAACCATGCTCTGGCACACCTCTTTCAACCGGGCCAGGGCCGGCCAGGTAAAGCAAGTTTGCGCCTGTAAACACAGCACCCCCTCTGTTAAAAAACGTATCGCGATATGTTCAACATTTCTACCGGTTTGAATCATTACATTTGAATCGATTTACAACCGGCTCACGGTGAATTGTTAAATCCCTATTCAGAAGTTAATGTCCAAACATATCTGGATATACAACTTTACATTGTTGTTGGAGATGAACTATAACACAGAAAATGTGATTTAAATATTTTCCAGTTGGTTAGATATTAATTAAGTCAGTCATTTAAACAACTTTACCAAAGCCTCTTTACTTGACAGTTGGTCTTGCACATCTGCCATTTTTGTAGTTTTACACTTTTTTTTTTTATAGACAATTTTGTAGTTCTAATTGAATTCACATTCAACGCGCAATGTATTGTGAGCAATATTAGCAGTTAGAGTATGGACACTTCTATACTTTGAATTGTTACCGGAAATAGCAGGCCATCCTGGAACCTTTGGCATACTCAGTTTGGGACACACTAAGTCTATCTTCAAATACTATTTAGAACAGATAGTATGCAAATTGGGATGCAGCATGTGTGTTTGCAGAGAAGTGTGCTGAACCTCGCACATTGGTGCTATAGCAACAAAGAACACAGGAAATGACGAGTCACCTGACCCCTGCACCACTGAACACACACTGCAGGGAGGGCAGCTATTATGGTCTGTGTCTTCAGGTGTATTTGCACACTGGGCGGTGTGAACTTTTCCTAGTGTGCAAGCAAGAACAAATGAGCTGAAAGAAGGGACCCAGAGGACTTCTGTATCTCATGTGCACGTTCAAAGCAAGCCTTTCTCCATTTCCCAAATCCTTTCTTTCACCATCCACCCCAGAGGTCACTGGCAGCCCCCAGAGGAATGTCGAGTTTGTTTAAACAGAGGGTAGAAAAGCCGCCCGTGCCCAGAAGATAATGGGATAAAGAGACGACAGAGAGTTTGGGACAGGCATTATTGTAGTCTCCTTACATCCACCTGCTCTCTGATAATCCTAATTTTAAACAAAACAATCAGAAAAGGAAGTCAATCTATCAATCAATCTAAAAATAAAATCCAGCACTGGGATCACTGGTGAAAAAAAAAATCACAAGGGTACATCATTTCACACTGACTTACAAAAAAAAAAACAGCAGTGTGTCTCAACTAAGCAACACTAGACTCAAAATGAAAGATGAAAACAATAGATGGGACACACTAAAAACACAAATAGTCAACTGTGGGACTATCAACTACACTGTAAAAACTATCTGTAAATTGAAGACTTTCCATATTTTGTGATTCATTACGATTTTTTTTCATTCATTCATGCTTTTGAATTGCATTATGGGACCTTGATCTTTTTCCCAACAACTTTTAACCTTGAAAAGTTAGAAAGTTCATAAAAGAGGTATTTTATGAGTATTTTTAATAAATTTAATTGATTGTGTTGGGTTGGTGTTGTACATTATGCTGCAAAAACCTTATTGTAAGCTGTCAGTACATTTTTTGTTGTATTACAAACTTGGTTCTCGATATACAGTGCTCAGCATATAGAAGTACACCCCTCACAAATCTATCTTTAAAAATTAATATTTTAATAGGACGCTTTACACTATTATATTTGTGCATATACAGTATTCAACATTTAAAGTGGATCAAAAATGTTTTTCTAAAATTGTCCTAAGACAAGAATGGGTGTTGTTAAATAGTTTTAGGACAACTATGGTGGAAGGTTTTGATCCACTACTTGTTGACTTCTTAGATTAGTAAGTACTAGTAAGTATTTGTAAGCTCTAAATCTGAAGCTAATCTAACAAAATAACTTATTATAAGTCCAAAAACTAGTGCACCCAAAATTATATGTTATAGAAAAATATTAAATACAAATAAAAAAAAAAATCAAAATAAAAAAAAAATCAAGAGAAGCAAAAAAATTTAGTTGAAATTTATCAGTTGTTTTTTTTAAGGCAATATTTTGCTTGAATTTAATTGTATTCGCTTTCAATTTCTAAATATGTTTGGTGACTACAATATTACTTTAATAAAAATATCTGTTTAATAAATCTGTTTTGTTTAAATGCACCAACATACATTGCTTATATCCACTGAGAAATAGATACAAATATTCATTTTCAAAATGGGGTGTACTCAATTATACTGAGCACTGTATATTCTTTCTTAAACAATATTGGTCACACTTTATTTTGATGGTCCATTTATTGAATTTAAGTTACATTGCATCTACATGCTCACTAATTCTCATTAAATTATAAGTAGACTTAAGCCAAAGTCACACTAGAGTTTGAGCTTGCGAAAATCTGTCGTACGGCGCTGCGAAAAGGGGTGGGAACAAACAAGATGATTAGACATTTTAAAAAATTGGAGCGACTGCTCCATGTTTTAAATTTCTGTTCAGAGAGGTCATGTTTTGATCCTGGATTGGTCTCACGCAGTCAAGTTATGCGATTTCGCAGGTCAGAGTTCACCAAGCTTGAACTTTGCATCGCAGCAACCTGCAAAACTCCGACACACGACCCTGCATTTCCGGTCTGACGCATTCGCTTGCGTATGAATGGAAGTCTATGGGGAGAAAAGCCCAGTGTGACCGCGGCTTTAGGTTGGGGTTGGGGTCAGTCTAAGTCAGGGGTGCTCAACCCTATTCCTGGGGATCGACCTTCCTGCAGTTTTTAGTTGCAGCCCATATCAAACACACCTGCCTTTAATTATCAAGCGCTCCTCAGGTTCTAATTAATTGGTTCAGGTGTGTTTGATCAGGGTTGGAGCTGAAATCTGCAGGAAAGTCGATCGCCAGGAACAAGGTTGGTCACCCATGGTCTAAGTTGACTTGTACTTGCAAAGTTTCTTATAGTCAGTTAAATGTCTGTTGAAAGGGCAGTATCAACAGATATAAAGCAGACAGAGTACTAATACTTAAATGGACCATCAAAATAAAGTGTTCCCACAATATTGTCTCAAACTACTAAAATGTCAATAAATCACATTGATAGACTGTAGAGTTTAGAGTTTTTAACATCAAAAGTCGACAGAGCAGAGATCAACATCCCATAATGCAATTCACAACCATAAATAAACGGAAAACACAAAATACAGAAGCTGTTAATGAACAGATATTTGAACAGTGTAGTGTTCATTTCATAAAGAGAGAGAAGGTTTTCAGTTTATTGCCATGTCAGTTTCAATTTCATGGCAAAAACAGATAAAAATGTAAAAAAAAATATTAAACACTTTTAATAAAAATGTATAATAAAGACATTAACAGCAATAAATAACACATAAAACAAACTGTAAGTTTAAGATTTATTTTTAATAATTTCTTTGAAGGATTTAAACATAATAAAATATTCCTTTAAAGTCTCTGTTAATGTCATAAATGAAAACTACAACAAAACATATTTGCTAAAAACCTTTTTTACAATGACTAAAGGCTGTTTAGTGTTTACATAACAGTTACAATTCATTCATTTTCCATTGGCTTAGTCTCCATTTCAGAGGTTTCCACAGAGGAATGAGCCACCAACTATTCCGGCATATGTTTTATGCAGCAGATGCCTTCCAGCCGCAACCCAGTACTGGGAAACACCCACATGCACATTATGGGCAAATTAGTACATTAAATTCACCTATAGCGCATGTCTTTGGACTGTGAAGGAAACTGGAGAAACTCAAACCAACACGAGGAGAACATGAAAACTCCACACAGAAATGCCAACTGACCCAGCCAGGACACGAACCAGGGACCTTCTTGCTTTGAGGTGACAGTGCTAACCACTGAGCCATATAGGCGCCCAAAATGAAACATTTTATATGCATTTTGGCCAGCCATTTGCACAACAAGTCTTTGGACATGCAAACTTGGACACACAAACACTTGGCTCTTCATGTAAGCTACAAAATTTGAATTTAGTGAAAACAGTGACATCATCCACATGCTTGGATTAATGTTGTACTTTATGCACAATTACATGACTGGTACTCGTTTTCAAAGATCTGTGTAAATCTGGAGTTTGTTTAACAATGTCGTTGACTGTATGCTACATCTTTAAAAGCACAGAAAAAACATTGAAGTTATTTTTCTTTGTACATTTTGACAAGACAGACATTATTAACTCACATTATTAAACACTAACTATGGCTACATCAACAATCTCATTAATGAAAAACTAATATTAAATGTTCGTTAAAAAATTATTTAAAAATCTACCAAAATATCTAATATTGTTCCTGTGGTTGCCAGATGTCAAGATTTCAAGCCTGTTTTACTTTATCTTCGTAACCTGGCAACCGTGAGCTGGTGCCCAATCTGCGCTCAAGAAAACCCTTACAGACGAGCTGAAAACAACAGCAAATTAGACTTAAGGAATATCCACTGGGAGAGTCTACTCAAATAAAAGTGTAATACATCCAGTCTGTGCAGTAAATCCGTAATCAAACATCCTCACTGACGCATTTGACTAAATAGAATCAAGGATCTTAACTGTGTTCACATCTGTGACTGTGTTTGCCAAATAAATGAGACTACAAAACCTCTGTGCCACTGAACAAAATATATCATTTGAAATTAATAATAGATTAAAACATTTATTGTTTATATATATTGAAAACATATTATATGTTTTCATATATATATAAAATATTAGCCCCTTTTCACAGTGATACTAGTAATGATTCAGAAAATTACCGGAATGACATTACCAGTAGATTAAAATAAGTGCTGTTCACACTTCCGTGTGACCATTCACACATCCATTCCAAAATACCGGTAAATTCTAACATCATTAACCAGAAATGAGCTCTAAACAGCCGCGCTTGTATTTGTAGACATAAAGGTAGTCACGCAGTTGATAGTTTAACTTTTATTTAAAAATTTACCATTCATGTAGCTGCTTTTGTCCAAGAGACGGACTAAATAACTATGAAAAATGTAAAAAAATTAAAGTAAAAAAATATTGCTACTATTCGAAGGCATTTTATCGATCATTTATTCCACAGTTGACACTAAGGAACATAGAAACGTTATCTGACTAACTGGTAGCAGCTAAATGTGTCTGGAGAAGTATTCAAAGGATTTTATTTTAATAAACAGTGCATGAATGCGTTTGTGTGAGTGTTCTGATTGGCTGGAGTCTCATGTCAGCGTGTTCGAAACACGAATGTGCTCTTTCCGGAAATTTCCTTCTGCGTTCACACAAAGCAGAATTCCAGGAAATTACCGGTAATGTTACAACTTAAGAATTTATTGGTATTTTTAAAAAAGGAGCAATTCCATGCAAATGTCAACCTTGCCATGAAAAAAAATTATGTTTTTGCAAAAATAGCGAAACCATTTCTGCGTTTTTTGTGTAGGCTTGTATTTTACAGTGCTTTAATAATACTCAAAAATGTCTCTGTCAATGTTTTTAAACAATTAAATTTGATTAACAAAAGTCACACAAGTGGCAATTTCACATCCGTCACATCCATAACCAAGCTTTTTCCTTATAAATGTAAAAATGTAAAATCAAATAAAATCAATAATGTTTGTTCTATAGAGAGCCAACTCTTATCCTGTTGATTAGCATAGTTTTTTTTGGGTTGTGCAGTTTAATTCACAGAATTTCTACAAAGTATGTTGTATACTGTAAACACGTGGGCTTTTTCCGTTACATCTATAACGCATGTTTATTCTCCTCATTTAAAATATAAAAAACTTTTACAAATTGATATTTTTCTGCTTTCACAAATCTGTGGTCAGTTGTTTTGGGAATTATACACAGATGTTCAATTTAAACTTAACATACACTTCCTCTGTCACCTTATGTTTTGAGATTTTGCTGCAAATGTCACATCCACAATGCTGGAATTGCTCGAGGCCTGTTTACACATGATTAGGCATGGGCCAGTAAAAGATTCTGATGGTATAATAACCTTGGATAAAAATATCATGATTTCACGGTATTGTGATTACTGCTCTAAAATATATTATTTTTAAATGTCTGGGTAAAAAACACATTTTTCCCCTTTTAAACACAATATATTTATTTTTTGAAAGATTTAAAATATTTTAAAGCAGTAAACATGTCAGGCTAAATCATTCAAATGTATCATTGACTTCTGTTTTCTTTATTAGTTTAAAAAACACTGATTTCTTTACAATTTAAAATGGCATCTTTGGATATTTTTCTGCTGAAGATACTGTTGTCTTAAAAAAACTAACTAAAAAAAGTAAATAAAAAATCTTACATATACCTTAGGAATGGTATTACAGAAAGTTTGGTGGTTTTAAAACCTTCACTTGCACAAACCACGGTATACCTTGAAAACGGTTATCCTCCCATGCCTACACATGATCCCTTTATTATCTGCAATTTTCCAGAAAAGTCTGTATGTATGAAAGGGTTATATGACAATATAATAATATTACGCTTACATGTGTGCTTATACAAAAAAACTAAACAAAAAAAAAAACTGTAATTTTGCAAAAATTATGGTCAAAAATTGCACTAACAAACATTGAGAAAAGTAATATGCACTATGCAGCACGACTAAAATAGGAGTAAAATACTTTATCAAATAAATTTCTTTTTTTTTGCATGCGTGTTACGCCAAAGGCACAAAATCATCCAGTTTAGCAAACATGATGTTGACATAAATATCTTGTAATCTGGTAAAATTACAATTTTTGTAATTTTTGTTGATAATCACCATCATGCAAAATGACTACATGTTAACTGCATGACTGATGATAAGTTTTAGTAAATCTGTGAAAAACTTTTGCATTTTATATGGGCAATTTTGTGTACAGACCTCATCCGTGGCCATTAAACTGCACTTAATCTGCTCATAATACACAAAAAAAAGTTACATTAGTTACATTCAGCAGCTATTTACATTTAGCTCAGTGATTAGTAGTCGCCTCACAGCAAGAAGGGTCGTTGGTTTGAGTCCCTGCAGGGTCAGTTGGCGTTTCTGTATGGTGTTTGCATGTTCTCCCCGTGTTGGCGTGGGTTTCCTCCGGGTGCTCCAGTTTCCCCCACATATAGGTGAATTGGGTAAACTAAATTGGCCGTAGTGTATGAGTGTGAATGAGCATGTATGGGGTTTCCCAGTACTGGGTTGTGGCTAGAAGGGCAAAAAACATATGCCGGAATAGTTGGCGTGTCATTCCACAGTGGTGACCTCTAAAACAGAGATTAGGCCTCAACAACTCATCAATTATTTTTGTGCTTTTAGCATCACCCCGTTTAATCTTGCATGCATTTTAGTCAATCTGATAATATCACAAGTGGACAATGTAAAATAAACATGTTAATGGGGTCTAAATTGTTTTGAGCTTTCAGAAGTAGTCAACAATGCATCGGAGCATATTGCTTTCACGGTGTAAACAAACACTTATGCGGTTGAATGTATTTGAAGTTTCAGACAGGCACAAAAGACCAACTGCTTTCTGCTTACTGACTTCACATGATCCATTTGGCACTTGCCAAGAGAAAACACACCAAAACAAGGTGTTCATTTCTCTGCATTGTACAAAAACAAAAACAAATTGTAGCCACTGTCCACATGGATTATTAACTTACTTTTCTACCCAATCTAGTCATGTAACAGGAGTTTGTGCTAGGATACGGAAAAAGATCATTATCGCGATAACAGTACATGGAGTTTCTGTATCAGTGTTCAAATCTTGCAGTAAATCTTGATGTAGTTGTAGTCTTTTCACTAAAATGTGCCAAGTATGGTTCGATCCTGGATTAACATCTGTGCTGATTCTGGAACATAATTTTTGTTGGAAAATGTAATCCATACCTATTCCCTACCCCTAAACCCAACCATAACTGTAAATTATTGGCAAAATCAGAGGGAAATAATAGTTGGATTACAATCACATAAAAGTGCATAACCCTAACCATAAGCATAAATTTACCATAAACGTATCTCTTAATTCTGATTGGCTGATTGGAATGTTGTTCCAGGACCAACACAGATGTTGATCAAGGAGCATGTTGGTGAAATCAGGTTGGCGGCCAATAGCTTGAGTAATGATTTAGTCTTCTAAATCCATGTAGTTTTAGTCTATTTTTAGATTACTAGTTTAGTTTTTCAATAAAAACTTGACAAATTAACAATACAATTATTATTAGTTAACAGTACAATCAATCTACTCCATCCAAAACTTCATTCTTTTAGCCACATTGGATTTTTTTTTTTAAGATTTGTCTATACATTAATCAGTTTATAAGGCAAAACAAAAGCATCATTGATTTAGGTGCACACAACAAAAAACGTTCATACTGTGCAACCTAACATTTATTTTATGCCATTTTTAGTGCAGCTGAACATTTAAAAAGTATAAAAATATATTTTGCTGCTTGTTCAAACTACTTTAAAATGAGCTAAAAGAACAATTCTTGAGGTTTTTTGGAGACAACTGAACAACATGAATGAATTGTATGAAACCCTGAATTTTCTTACAGTGTACATACATGTTTATTTCGTATCAAATTTGTATATTATTTGTATCTATTGTATTTATCTATGCTTGTAGTTTGTTTATTATATTTTATGCAGAAGTACTCCCTTAAAAGCCTCCCAATTAATTAATTACCTGTAGCGCATGTCTTTGGACTGTGGGGGAAATAAGAGCACCCGGAGAAAACCCGAGTGAACACAGGGAAAACATGCAAACTCCACACAGAAATGCTATCTGACCCAGCCGGGGCTCGAACCAGCGATCTTCTTGCTGTGAGGCGATTATGCTACCCACTGCACCACCATGACACCAAATAGTTAAGTCATCTTTTGAAATCATATACATATCACAATATATTTCTAAATATTGCAAGTTCAGTTATTTGTTCTATATCATACAGCTCTAGTTTAATCATTACAAATAGGCAATAAAAAAAGAGCTAATAAAAAAAAAGGAAATGTCAATTGCAACTCTTAACAACAATTCTGTATACTGTTTCCAGTATTGTACAGCCCTAATTTTTTTCATTCAATACTTGCGTGCAACGGAGCTTTTGCAAAAAAGTGACAGAGCGTGATAAAATACACCATCGGTCAAAAGTTTGGGATCAAGTTTTTTTTGTTCATCAAGGAGGCATTTATTAAATAAAAAAGGATAAATTGTTAAACATTTATTTATTAAATATGTATTTATTACTTATTGTATGTGGTTTCAAATAAAATGATTACTCCAGTTACTATTAATAATAATAGTAATATTCATGATAATAGTTAATATCACAGTGATTTCTGAAGGATCACGTGACTAAAGACTGGAGTAATGAAACTGAAAATTCATCATTACAATCACTGAAATAAATTATTAAATTAAATTATAAACTACTTTTGAACAGTTATTTTGGTGAGCAGGAGAAGCTTTTTTTTTTTTAAACATTTAAAAATCATACTGACCCCAAACTTTTGACCAGTAGTGTAAGTCTTGATGAAATCTGCACACAAGTGCTCACAAGAGATGCATTTAAATGCATGTTGTGGCAAAACAGAAACAGGGCATAATTAATGTTATTAACCTCAAATATGCAAAGAATGTTAATCCAAGATATGATTAGTTTTAAGCTTATTTTATTGCCAAATAAGCAAGTCATGGCGATTTCATTATCAAGATCAATATAACTAAATTGTAGTGTTGTAACGATACTGGAATTCGATACCAATCAGTACTGAAATTTAAAAAATGTCCCTTTCCCATTTCCTGCTAACATTTGACCACTGTTGAGAATGTTCTTAAACAGCGCTGATTTGCCATTGTGTTCACATGCTCAACAGAAATGACTGATTGGCCCTAAAGGTCATCAGTTCACCAAACTCACCGCTGTTGTAAGTGTAACAACAGATATAGGAACACTGGAGTGTTTTAAAGCC
>CAIGQZ010032693.1:601264-641148 GCA_903798205.1 Danio tinwini
TGACTGTATATGCATATTCAAAGTCAGAGAATGCATGAGCGATTGCACGTCAATGCCATATGTAGGTCAAACACTCGTTTTATTTTGGAAATCCAGTAGGAACAAGGAACTCAAAATCACACTGAAGCGACTTCTTCACAATCAGATTCCAGCCCAGGCAGAGCTCGACAGGACAGCTGTTGTTTTTAATCTGATTTTACTCGCAGGCAGTGTGAGCTTACAATTCAGATGTAATTTTAGATGCACATTAGCAGACTGATGTCCAGGTGGTGTGACACTGGCACTGCTCCTCTGACCTGATACTGACCTCAAACCAGATGACAAACGCCTTCTGCAGGTCAGAGCT
This sequence comes from Danio tinwini, assembly GCA_903798205.1. Classification (NCBI taxonomy): domain Eukaryota; kingdom Metazoa; phylum Chordata; class Actinopteri; order Cypriniformes; family Danionidae; genus Danio; species Danio tinwini. The sequence continues at coordinate 601,611 of CAIGQZ010032693.1, forward strand.
CACCTGACTTCTCTCAGGTTTCCAAATAAGCTTCTCTTTGTACAGATTTCATAATGTGGAACCAAAAAAAAAAAAAACGTGATTAAAACTGCTGTAGGTTTCACAGCAGATGAATAAAATAAGACATAAAAAATTAGGGTTGCAACAATACATAAATTTTTTTGTTTGTTTTAGGGTCACAGTTCCAGTATATCATACTGTATATTCAGTAGAAAATCTTACATAGCGATATTTTATTTTGCGGATATACACTACCTGACGAAAGTCTTGTCATCAATCCCAGTTGTAAGAGCAAAAAATAATAACTTGACTTCTAGTTGATCATTTGGAAAAGTGGCAGCAGGTAGATGTTTCCAATGATTTATCTGTTGAACTGCATCCCAATCATCACAAATACTGCAGTAGACCTTTTGGAACCAGCATGGACCCAAGATTTTCACAGAAATCAGTCAGGTTGGGCGTGCATGAGATCTGCAGAGTAGACATCAACAGCCAGAGGTATTAAGACATTGGTGCTGCCCATTACATTACAAACCACAAGAGAGGGCAAATTCTTCAGCAGGATAACGCTTCTTCTCATATCTCAGCCTCCACATCAAAGTTCCTGAAAGCAAAGAAGGTCATGGTGCTCCAGGATTGGGCAGCCCACTCACCAGACATGAACATTATTGAGCATGTCTGGGGTAAGATGAAGGAGGAGGCATTGAAGATGAATCCAAAGAATCCTGATGAACTCTGGGAGTCCTGCAAGAATGTTTTCTTTGCCATTCCAGATGACTGTATTAATAAATCATTTGAGGTATTGCAGAGATGGATGGATGCAGTCCTCCAAGCTCATGGGAGTCATACACAATATTAATTCTTTCTCCACTGCATCATGACTTTATATTCTATACTGTACATTATTTCTGTTAAATGACAAGACTTTTGTCTAAGCAAAGTCAGACCTTACTGTCCTTATTAAATAATAAAAAATCTAAATCATGCTTATTTTGGTCAAATAAGCATAATCTAGAGGTCTTTGCCTTTCATATAAGCCACTTCTGATACCAAATGATCAACTAGAAGTTATTATTTGTTGTTCCTAAAACTTGAATAGGCAAAGAGACTTTTGTCAGGCAGTGTATATTGTGAGATGAATGCAATTCCACCTGATGATTTGAATAGCTCTATTTGATAAGATTTTATTCATTTAGATCGACTAGGATGATCAAGTCTTTTCAATGCAGTGCATCAGCAGAAAATATAATGAATTTGAAGCACATATAAATACGACAGAGCAAAAAAAAATGTTGGAGTTGGAAATTTTGAAATAAATAAAATGCAAAAAAATTAAAAATAAAAATACACTGATAAGAAATTATTTCAAAAACTTATATAGAATATTTATTTTATAAAAATATTAAAACATAAAGCCTGAGAATTACCAGTTTCAACCCCAATGAAATTAATGAAAGTTTTGGAATTATAAATTTGGTTTCATGCTGCAATGGTTTGGCAATTCTATTTGACACTGAAAATGAGCAATTCCAGCATTATGGATGTGACATTTGCAGTAAAAACTCAAAACATAAAATTCACAGAGAAAGTATATGTTAACATCATAATGAAACATCTGTTGATATTTTCCAGAACTAACCACAGAGTTAAAGGATCAGAAAAATATCAATCTGTAAACATGTTTTGTACTTTAAATAAGTATAATAAAGGGCGATGCGGTGTCAAAGTAGGTAGGTGCTATCGCCTCACAGCAAGAAGGTCGCTGGTTCGAGCCTCGGCTGGGTCAGTTGGCGTTTCTACGTGAAGTTTGCATGTTCTCCCCGTGTTCACCAGGGTTTCCTCTGGGTGCTCTGGTTTCCCCCACAAGACCAAAGACATGTGGTATAGGTGAATTGGGTAAGCTAAAATTGTCCATAGTGTATGTGTGTGAATGAGAGTGTATGTGTGTTCCCCAGAGACGGGTTGCAGCTGGAAGGGCATCCGCTGTGTACAACATGTGCTGGATAAGTTGGTGGTTCATTCCACTGTGGCGACCCCGGATTAATAAAGGGACTAAGCCGAAAAGAAAATGAATGAATGAATGAATGAATATGGAGAATAAACATGTGTTATGGATGTGACCAAAAAAGTATGCGAGTTTACAGTATACAACATACTTTGTAGAAATTCTGTGAATTAAACTGCACAACCCAAAAGAAACAATGCTAATCAAAAGGATAAGAGTTGGTTCTCTATAGAACAAACATGATTGATTATATTTTTTCAACATTTTTGCATTTATGAGGAAAAAGTGTCATTATGGATGTGATGTCTCTCCGTTATGGATGTGACAGATGTGAAATTGTCACTTGTATGATTTTGGTAAATCAAATATAACAGTTTGAAAACATTGACAAATACATTTGAGTATTTTTAAAGTACTATAAAACACTTGCTTATACAAAAAAAAACTACTTCCATATTGTGGTGAAAACTTCATGGATAATTAAAAAGTATTTTTGAGACTTCAAAACGAACACATAAATGGCTTCAAAATGTTCTGTACGGAAGAAGAAATTACAATTAAAAAGTTATGCATGCAAAAAATGTGTAAAATAAATACAATTTATACAAAAAATAAAAATAAAATTGAGAAAAAAATAAGGATGAGTATTTTTGAATTAATTTATTTATTTATATTTAAGTATTTGCAATATTTCATTCCCTAAAAAACTTTGCATCTTTTTTTATTATTAATGTTTTTTTAATGTAAAACCCTGATGTAAAACAAGCTGCCATGGTATTAAAATCATTGTGCTGTACTGTTTGCATTGCATTGTGTTAATGACAATAAATGACGCAATTTGCCACAATAAGCTCCTCATAAGAGCAAACACACTGTCAATAAACTCAAGCTCCTCCCTTAGTAAGTCTATCTAAAAACTCAAAAAGAAGAAAATATGTGGCTAAAAGTGCACTCAAACTCCTGGTGCAACAGAGCAAAACATCCAACAAATTGCAATTAGTAGAACAGACAGTAGATAAACATTATAACTGTAGCACATAATGGGAAAAACTAAAATATAATCTAAAATCTAATTAGAAACAGACGTTCAGAAAACAGACGAGAGATTATAAACTGCATCTAACAAGAAATTGGATCAATTGATAGTAAACAGAATAATAAATTTAGAAAACATAATTAAACAATTGCAGAATGCAATGTTATTTTAATTACTAAAATTCATGAGTAAAGAATGAAACTATTTACAGCATTTACTTCCTTATATTAATATCGCATTACAATTAATGCTTATTTCTGCATATAATAATAATACAACTGAAGACGGCACGATATTGGAAATTTTTTACCTTGCAATATTTTTTTCTCTGCGATATATATTGCAATATAATTTAAACAATGACTTAAAATTTTTAGGGGATAGAAATATAAATATATTTTTATGTAATTTATTATATACATGAACTACAGTCATAAATAAACATTTGAGCAAATATTAAAAGTGAAATAAAACATACTTTATGGTTTTCTGGAGAGTAACAGGTACAGAAATCGAATAATCAAATGTAAAATAGCACTGTATAGTCTTCACCGTATAAAAAAATAATTAATCTTTATGAATCTTCTTTATACACTACTAAACTGCTATAAACTCTCTTCAAATGCTGACACAGCCACAGACGATGTGACTATTGCGGAAACACACAATGCAATATCAATGCTCAAACGATATATTGTGCAGCCCTAGTTCATTAGGAATTTTTTTACAATAATTATTATTTATGTAAACAGTCAAATACTGAAAAATTTATGAACCAATCAGATATTGCTAAAATGAGTTCATAAAAAAGCTACTTTGTTTAATTATTTTGTTCATTAATTCACCTTCAATCATTCAAATGATAAAAATTAAATAAATAAAAATAAAGTGTCATAAATTATTATAATTAGAATTTATCGTAAATGGAAAGATAATTACTTGATAAAAAAATGCTCAAATACAAAATAATTTCTAATTCAAACTAAAACACTTTAAAAGCTTGAAAAACAAGCAGGAAAACTAAATATTTTACGTGATCATTAAGCGACAACCATGAACATGCCTATGAGTGATAGTACAGAACTATAGTTGTTGTTTCTAATAAAAATAAATAAAATAAATAAAGTACTGTTTCTATTTTAACTATTTCGAATACTGAAAAACTCTTAAAATCACAGTAACTGTATGTCAAAATCGGGTTGACCTGACAGAGAGAGTGAGAATTTTGAGATTATTGACATATCAGCATTTCTGGCTATATGACATGGCAAAAAAAAATGAAGTTTACCAAATTTGTAAATATCACTTTTCTATAATTATAAAAATATTCTAACAATTAAAAGTCATCAACCACAGTAAATAATATATCAGATAAAATACATAAATAACAACAACAATATACAAGATAAAAATGTATATAAAAATTGTGTTTTTAGGTTTTAGCTTTTGATAAAAAAAAATGTGCAATTTTGGAAGGATTCACATTAAAAAAATATTTCATTTAAAGTCTCTCCTGATAAAAATCGCTGTCTGATAACATCAAAAATACGGCATTTCACAAGAATATGTTGAACAGTTTGGTTTCTGTTGCAATATTGGCATTTTGGGGGTTCTTCTCATTTCAGTAAATGTTCGGTTCACCTGACAAAAAGTGTTATGGTAAAGCTGGTTTTTGTTCTCCTTAATTTAATTTCAGAAAAGTATTAGTCTAAATAGGGAAATGCTGTTAGCAGCCAATGACTATCAAAGTGCAACATTGTTCACAGTCAATTCAATAATGCTAATGTTGTTTTAAAGTCATAATTGTATGTGATTTCAGACCCAATATTCAAAGTAGCGTGGTAAACAATGAAACTTTTCACATGTTGACACTTAAAAAAATAATAATAATAATAATAAATGTGTGAATATAAAAACTAATTTACCTAATTTAAATTTTAAAATTAATTGGTAATCTCTGACCAGTGCAGTGACATGATGTATTGAGGTAAATTTTGTTTATTTATTCCCATATTCAGACTTTCTCCTTAATATAATTTTAAATAAAGTATTCCTTGCCAATTCTAAATAGTGAAATCATATTAGCAGACAATGACTATCAAAGTACAACCTTGTTCACAGTCAGTTAAATAGTGCTAGGTTGTTTAGAAGTCATCCTTACATGAGATTTCAGACCCAATATTCAAAGTACCATGAACAATATTCAATATAAGTTCAATATATAAACAAACTGTCACTGTACAAATTTGTGAATATAAAACCTCATTTAAAAAGTTGGAGAATCTCTGCCCATTGCAGTCTGAGATGTTTATAGTCAGCCCATGATAAAGTGAGGTAATAACTCGACCCTTACTGAACACTGTGGTTTAATTAACATATACGTTTATCATCTTGATGGTGAAAAAGTTAAATTATATTAGCAGCCAATGACTATCAAGGTTCACTGTGTTTAGTCAAATAAACAGTATTAATGCTGTTTTCAAGTCATACTTGCATTTCTAACTGAATATTCAAAAGTACCATGGTAAACAATATAGAGAGCGTGTCACAAGTTGTGACCTAACGAATGTGTGAATATAAAATCAATTTTACATTAATAGATGATGTTTATTGTCAGCCCATGATAAAGAGAGGTAAACGACGAGCCTTATTGAACACTGTGATTTATTTAAAGTATACTTTTATCATCTTATAGTGAATGTATAGGCATCAGATGCGGGTTTACGTTACTAGGGAAAAGTTGGTTTTATATTTACACATTCATTCAGGGACAATATAAAACAAGTTGTTACTGTTCAAAAATTAATGTGAGAAATGTGAATATAAAATCAACTTTACCCCAAAGTTTATGATCAGCCATTACTTTCTCCTTAATAGTGCTCAAGTTAATGTTGTTGTTTTCAAGTCATACTTGCATGTCAATGCACGTGGTCACTGAACGAATGTGAGAATATAAAACAAACTTCACCTCAATAAGTTTGAGAATCTCTGACCAGTGCAGTGAGATGTTTATAGTCAGCCCATGATAAAGTGAAGTAAATGTCTTGACTCTCACTGTGGTTTAATTAACATATACGTTTATCATCTTGAAAGAGAAAATGATATCATGTTAGCTGCCAATTATCAAAAGTGCAACATTGTTCACAGTTAATTAAATAGTGCTAATGTTGTTTTAAAGTCATACTAGCATGAGATTTCAGACCGAATATTCAAACTACCATGGTAAACAATAAAGGAAGCGTGCCACAAGTTGTGACTAAACAAATGTGTGAATATAATACCAACTTTCAATATAAAAGCTTTGGAGATCTCTGACCAGTGCAGTGAGATGATGTATGGAGGTAAATTTGGTTTTATATTCCCACAATCTGACCTTCTCCTCAATAATTTTATTTCAGAAAAATATTCTTTGCAAATTCTAAATAGTGAAATCATATTTAGCAGCAAATGACTATCAAAGTACAACTTCGTTCAAAGTCAATTAAACAGTGCTAATGTTGTAAAGTAAGTCATACTCACATTCAGACCGAATATTCAAAGCACCATGGGTATAAAAACAAGCTGTCACTGAACGAATTTGCAAATATGAAACCATCTTTATCTCTATAAAACAGTTTGGCAATCTCTGACCAGTCCATGTGAGATGATGTTTATTATCAGCCCATGATAAAGTGAGGTAAAAGACTCGACCCTTATTGAACAGTGTGGTTTAATTAACGTATACGTTTCATCTTGACAGAAATGTGGGCATCATGTGTGAGTTAACGTTATTGAGGTAAAGTTGGTTTTATGTGTCACACATTCGGACTTTCTCCTTAATAGTGCTAACTTTAATGTTGTTTTCAACTCTAACTTACGTGAGATTTGAGACTGAATATTTAAAGTACCATGGTAAACAATATAGGGAGTGTGTCACTGAACAAACGTGCGAATATAAAACCAACTTTACATCAACAAAAAAGTTTGGGAATCTCCGACCAGTGCAGAGGGAATGTTTATCTTCAGCCCATGATAAAGTGAGGTAAATGACTCGACCCTTACTGAACACTGTGGTTTAATCAACATATGGGTTTATGATCTTGACAGTGAAATAGTGAAATCATATTTAGCAGCTAATGACAATCAAAGTACAAAAGTTCACAATTAAATAGTGCTAATGTTGTTTTCAAGTAATTACATGAGATTTCAGACCCAATATTCAAAGCCACAAGTTGTCATTGTTAAAAAAAATGATCGAATGTGCGAATACAAAACCAACTTTACCTCAATAAAGAAGTTTGGGAATCTTTTGAGTGCAATGAGATGATGTTTATAGTCAGCCCATGATAAAGTGAGGTAACGTAACGTTAAATGACTCGAGCCTTATTGAACAGTGTGGTTTAATTAAAGTATATGTTAATCATCCTATAGTGAATGAGGGCATTAGGTGTAAGTTATCGTTACTCACCGGAGCTGCTCCACTCGCTTGTGGCCCTAAACTCCAGATACGCCGCGAGCAGCGCGACCGTCAGCACCGCGCCGAACACTATATATCTACCGTTGCGTTTGAATTTCCGGACCGGGAGAAAGTTGAGCATCATCTTTCCGCCCTTTAGGCTCCGTCTGGATCACAGAAGTTGTGGGCCGCTGAAAGGACCATCGATACACAGTTTCACGGTGTCAGAACTCGTGGAAAACTCAATCCTCGTCACACTGGTTCACATTTCTTTCCGCCGCCGTGATTCAGCGTCTGTGAAGACTCTGTGAACATCAGTGCGCGCACAGGTTGAGAAGGCCACGCCCTCCGCGTGACGTCAGAGGCACTCGCTGAACAGGTACAGCGATGGTGGAGGTGCTTTTATTGTCTGCTCATATTTGTTGTGAGATGTAGGTTATAGGTTTGCAGGTTCGCAGCCAGCTTGGTAAAAAGGGTGGTTCTTTTTTCTCAAAAAGTGGACCTTTTTGCAGTTATTCGCCTCGTATTTTATTTAATTATTAGATTTAAATACTGCATTTACGTGTCAATTTATGCACTATTTTTATCTGGATTAGCTTGTCATCATATAACACACACTTTTGATGTACCAATAATATTTCCTAAATATTTAGAATAAAGGAATATGAATAAATGCTTATTTTAAAATACAAATTTATTACATCAAATATCATTAGAAAATAAGCTATTTGTTAAAGTTTTAAATAAAAAAAAACCTATTATCATTTATTAGGTAAATAACAAACTTACCTGCTCATATACCTTTCCTCAGTCAGAATTTGGCCATTTGAATAATAAAAAAATAAAACATAATAAACAACAATAATAATAATAATAAATATTAATAATAATAATAATATTATTATGTAGAGCTTCAAAATTTTTCTCTCTTGTAAAAAAGTGCAATTGAAAAGTCATGGAAAACGACAGCCAAATTAGTATTTAAATGAATTTTAATATGGGCCGCTTATGGTGCTTCACACATTTTTATTAATTATTTTTTTGTTTCAGGAATAAGGTCCAAGATTTAGAATAAAAGTTACTTGTAAAACATTTTTCCTATTTAATAACAATACAGTAGGTCACTAGTGAAAGATGACTTCATGTCAGATTGTATGTTTCAGTTGGACTCAATTGTTTGCGTTGGTCAAAACTGAAACTGAAAAGCTGAAGTCATGCCAAAGCGACAGCCAACAGAGGATTCTGCTTGGTCTTAAAGCCTTTTTCGATTAATTATTTTCACTATTTATGATGAAATAGCAGAACAAATGAGTTCATGTATGCAACAAATTCTGGACCTTTGTCAGAGAGGAGTGGGCAACATTTGTCATGCCAATAAAGCAATTATTTAATTTAATTGACAGAAAGAGAATTAGTTATTATTTTATCCTATTTATTTATTATAATGGGTGCATTTCATTCAGTATTATATATACAGGAATGATTCTGCATTTTTTATTCACAATTTAATTTTATACAATGGATGCATTTATCCCAATTTATATGTACTAAATTACATCTGTGAATTTGCCGTTCATTTATACACTTTTGATGCCTTGGCTATTAAAAACCTAGTACTAATAATGATGCATTTCAAAAAAAGAACGAAAGATAAAAGAACAATGCTATATTTTATGTCAGACTATGACATATTTACATTGAGTAACTTTTACAAAACGTTTATTTCTCAAAAAACCAACAAAATTTCCTCAAAATAATCAACAATAACTTATGAGACATTACAAATTAAAAGCATAAAATAAAATGTTTAAAGTATAATAAATTAAATGACTTACGATATTAATATTTAAGACAGAAGCAATAAATGAGTTTTTTCTAGAGTGAAGGTAATGTTCATTATTATTGGTTTAACATTCAGCAAACAATATTATCCAGCATGACGAACAAAAGCAATTTGTCAAAGTGTCAATAGAAGTCATAATAGGCCTGCACAATGACAGCTTAATCTGACAGCTATTTGGAGCAAGAAACAATGGCAAATGCAAAGAAACATATTTTTGTTACTGTATTAAAATGTTTACACACTTTTTTCTGCTGTGAAATGCTTTCTCTTTAGCAGAAATTTGGATTGCCTCCTAAAAGTCCTTTAAGAGGCACAAAGAAATGGTGTACAGCACACATCCAAACATAAACCTATTCCTGACTGATCTGGATAAACCTGTATGACCTGCTGCTGATGCAGGTTGTTTTGCATGCAAATTTGTCGTCTCCAGAGTCAATAATCTTTCCAGCGGTGCTTAGCCATTCATTTGAATGTGGAAACATGAAAGTGAGTGCATCGAGTGAAAGCTGACAAACAAACAGATCAGCCTGCCAGGGGGATTTCACTGTCCCTCATGATTGCTGTTACCAAGTGACACAAACCACAGGCAGAAGAAACCATCTCCAGCTTTCAAAGCCAATCACAGAACATAAGGTCTGATTAGCGATGCTTTTCATGATCAAAACACAAATTCGTTTTAAAATGCAGTACAATAGGAGCACAGTTAATAACACTGCGCAAAGTACAGGTTTTTAATTGTTATTTTTCTTAGATATTTCTCAGTTTGTATACTTATGAACTTACTTTTTTCACATTCACTTTGATATTTTTTATATATATTACACTGATTGTTTCATATTAAATTCCTTATATCTTATATGTATGTCATATGTTTCATTTCTCAATTGTAATCATGCAGAACATGTGTACTCATTACCATTAGCCCCTTTCACACAGTGATACCGTTAAATATCCGAAAAATTTCCGGTACGAATTTACCGTTTCATTTTTAAAAAGTGCTGTGGCAAGGACGTTCCGGAATTTTTCCAGAAATGACCATTCACACATCCATTCCAAAATACTGGTAAATTCTGACATCATTTACCAGAAATGAGCACTAAACGGCTGCGCTTGTATTTGTGCACATAGAAGGGGTCGGGCTTTTGTTGATGGGTTCACTTTTATTTAAAGCTTTAGCATTCATGCAGCTGCTTTGTGGGACATCCAAAGGCAGAAGCGCGAACCTCAGCTAAATGTTTACACACTTGACTACATTACAAATTCTGTGGATGGATAATATTGTAAACAACTTCGATGAAAAGATAGGAGGAACACTTTCGCATGTTAAGATGTACATAATATGTGTGTGTGCTGGCGCTCACCGGAGCACTTCACATGCACACTTGTCAAGCAACTGAAGCAGAGTTTGAAAGTAAACAAACAGCGGTTTATCAGTAGCATTTTATCGACATTTTTTACACAGTTGGCATTAACAAGGAACACCGAAACGGTTATCTGACTAACATCTAGCAGCTAAATGTGTCTGGAAAAATATTTAAAGGCTTTTAATTTCATAAACTGCGCGGATGCGAATGCGTCTGAGTGTTCTGATTGGCTAAAGTAGACGTCTCACGTCAGCGCGTTCTAGATGTGAACGCACTCTTACCGGAAATCTTCCTTCTGTGTTCACACAAAGACTGTAGAATACACAAGACATGTCAATCGTATATTTTTGAATGGAGAGAAGTGTAACTGTCAATTTGGTGAATAAAGCCCCCCCTACTAGTACAGGAGCCAATCATTGATCGCTACATGGTAAAAAAAAGAGCCCACCTTCAAGTACAGGAGCCAATCATCGATCATTATAGACTGACGATACTCCGGGGTACACTCTTAAAAAAAAAAAGGTGCTATATAGCACCAAAACTGGTTCTTTGGCTCGTAATCATAGGAGAACCTTTTTTGGTGCTATATAGCACCAATCTTTTAAGGTGCTATATAGAACCTTTGTCAAATGGTGCTGTATAGAATCATAAGAAGTGATATATAGAACCATAAAAGGGTGCTAAATAGAACCACTAATTAGAGCCATAAGTGGTGCTAAATAGCACCAAAACTGGTTCTTTGGCTCGTAATCATAGGAGAACCTTTTTTGGTGCTATACAGCACCAATCTTTTAAGGTGCTATATAGAACCTTTGTCAAATGGTGCTGTATAGAATCATAAGAAGTGATATATAGAACCATAAAAGGGTGCTAAATAGAACCACTAATTAGAGCCATAAGTGGTGCTAAATAGCACCAAAACTGGTTCTTTGGCTCGTAATCATAGGGGAACCTTTTTTGGTGCTATATATGGTGCACCAATATTTTAAGGTGCTATAATGAATCATAATAAGTACTATATAGAACTAAATTTAATAGGTTCATTAAATAGAGCCCTAAGTGGTATGAATTCAAGTTAGATGAATATAACAAATCCAGAACATTAAAAATGTTTACATTTATTCAGATTTACAAAAATGTTTTTACAATCATATTTAAAATGGCACCTTTCCATACTCCATAAATTAAACAGCAAAAATACTAATTTCACATTTACAATGTTTAATTACATTCAAATGAAATTTTAATGATTTCACCTTTCAATAAAGATCTATAAACTTGTTTACAAATACTTCATTTCTTAACAAGTACTTAACTTTCTCTGAAATGAACCATAATGCAGGTAAAAATACATGAACAATTAAAACACCTAGCACTACAGTTTCAACAAGTTCACTGTACATTTTTATTATTATATTGGTGTTCTTGTGTCATGTGACATCCATTTTTATACATATTTTTTAATTAAAAAAGTCATTGTGTGTCTGCTTATATGGCACAATAAACATTGCACTGAAAAGACAAAAGATTGCAAACAGTCATTCCACATCCTGTAGCATGTCCATATCCATCTACCTCTCTTATAATGCATACTGTGCAGTGTTGTCCACTGTAATGTTGACACTTGGAGACTTGATGGAATCAGGAGAGCCATTGGACACTCTGGTTGTTGTAGGATATTTGAGTTCCTGTGAAACAAACATTTTATTTTTGAGTGCCTTTAACCAATTATCATCAGTGTAAATACCCATAGTTTATCAGTCGGCTATGGGGCTCGGACCAGACGTGAGTTTCTGCAGATTTTGTGTGATTTGGACATTTAGAAATGAAACTAAAGAGACAGTTGTTGTTTAACTTTATTGGTGATTCTTAATATGAAATGTAATCGTAAGCTTGGAGAATTTGATGTTTTCCCATTTAAACAGAATGCCCGAGCATACTGCCCGAGAGGCATTTCAATGACAAAGATGGCCGCCAAGTGAAATGACTAGCCTTTAAGGGACTTTGGTCCACACAGAGCAGCATTCCATAATGTTACAACCTTTCTTTCTGGAAAATTGCCGGAACGAATTTACAAAAAGGGCCTGTTTACACATGATCTCTTTCCGGAAAATTGCTGGTAATTTTTAGGATGCTACAAATTCATGCTAATAAATAATCAGTGGTGTGAAGTAACACATATTAAATACTTAAACTACTGTAATTGAGCGGTTTTTCTCAGAAATTGTAATTTACTAAGTAGTTTTAAGATGTGTACTATTACTTTCTCTTGAGTACATTTTTAGTGCTGTATCAGTACTTTTACTCCATTAAGTTACTTTGCTTCAAACTGCAGTCACTACTTTATTTTTTCTTGTCTATGGGGATTGGCTGAGTAGTCTTGTTTTTCCTGTCAAATCAAATCGCACACAGAAGGTAAATCACATCATAATTATCTACCTCAAGACATGGGCGCTTTATAACTGCAGCAAACTGCTTGGAAGAATTAAAAATGTCTAAGAAGATGTCCAAAATCTACACACATTGACCCAGAGACTGTTTAGATGCAAGGCACTGATGAGAAGATGACGGATGTTTACTGTAATATGACCAAAATGGCCTTAAACACCCAGCAGGCACAGTCAACATGATGATTGACTGTGGTACACCAACATCGTGGGGATATTGCATTTTGTTTGGAAATGAAAATCGTGTTGACATCAGAACCCAACATCAGGCAGATGTCAATGCCTAAAATCAACCAAGTATCAACGTCTAATGATGTTACAGCTTGACGTTGTGTGGACATTACCACTATGACGTCTATCAGACGTTAGGTTTTGGTTGCCATACCTGACCAATAAATGTCAGTATTTGAGGTCATCATGACGTTGGTTTAAGATGTTGGCTCTGCCTTGGATTTCGATCACTTTCTAACACAACTTAAATCCATAGACACTGGCTAGAAATTGAATTTTGGTCACCTGACATCACAACCTAAATCTAACCTATTATTAACATCTTATGACATTGTGTGCCTGGTGGGCAATAACTTAATGCACTACAGAATGTTACGTTTACACACATCCACAAATTACATGTAAATGCATCAGCTTTTTACAGCTTAATATTCACTACTCTTGAGTACATTCGAATGGTCTACTTTTTACTGTGAGTAATATTTACAACAGTTACTTTTACTTGTATTACTTTTTTGGCAAGTAATAGCACTTTTACTTGAGGCGGGTGGCGGGGGTGTCAACCTTTTCTGTAAGTTTGTTTTGGTTTCTGTAATACCTGCTTCGTTGACGTTTATGTATTAATTTAAATTACATCTAATATATTAATAAAACCTATTGAAGTTTTCTGTGTTTTGAGGGATATTTAGTGTATTCTGACCTACAGTCCCCTCCGATTAGCTATTTTAGAGGTTACTCTAGGTCAAACTATGAATCTAATTTTACTTTATTTTTAATATGTATGTAGATACAACCATATTTTACAGGAAATAAAGTCTCTTGGTTCTCATGATCTGACTGTTGAATGACTTCTTGAGGGGTGGGGGGGGGGCTAGCAAATATCATAATTATGCATATATCCTTTATATGTATGAAGTAACATTCTAGTACTAGAAACATGCTAGCTATATTTGTGTTAAAACACATCAGCACCTCAACATAAACAGCGTGAATGCTATGCTAAACATGCTTATTCGTGTTAATTACTTAGCATTGTGATATTTTCCCTCCACACTTCAGTACTTAGCTGCAGTAAGGTTCAAACATAGAAAGGTTTTCTAAACGCAGCATATTTTGTCCCAATTTACTACCTAGTTTAACTTGTTTCTCTACTAAAACATTTAAGATCCATATCACATTTTTGTGTAAGGGACGGTGTTCTGAAGAATCTATATAGACTATATGAGCTGTTGCGGAGCTCCAGCAGAGGGCAGTGAAGATGCACATTGAAAGCTTTTATTATGTAGAAGGGAATAGATGAAATACATGTTCATTTTTACTTGTAGTTTCATATTTATTTCATGGACTACAGTCGCACTCCTACACAGATCCTACAGGTGTACAGTGTGTTTTAATGACACGTCATATCTTCTCACGTTTACTCCTTGAAGCCAGAGGCAATCTCTTTGTGTGTGCAGCTTGGCCGACAAGATTTCTTTTCTGAAAGTGAAAATGTATTACCCACTGCATTCCTGCATTGTTAACCATCCCAACTTAAAAAGATAATTCACCCAAATTTTTTTTATGAATTTACAGTACTCACCATTTACTAGTTTCAAACTTTCTTCTGTTGAACACAAAGGAAGACCTTTTGAAGAAAGCCACAGATGTCTAACCATTGACTTTCATAGTATTTGTTTTTCCTACTATGAACAGATTACAGGTTTCAGCTTTCTTCAAAAAATATTCTGTGCAAGTCAGTTAGAAACCTCTTGAGGGAGTGTGAATAGTGAGAAATTTTTAGGTAAACGATCCCTTTTCATTTTTAGGTTCAATCTCTGATTATGAATCTATGGTCATGAGTTTTGGGTCATGACCAAAAGGACAAAATCTCGGATACAAGCGGCCGAAATGAGTTTCCTTCGCAGGGTGCACCCTTATAGATAGTGTGAGGAGCTCTGTCACCCGGGAGGAGATCAGAGTAGAGCCGGTGCGCCTTCACATCGAGAGAAGTCAGCTGAGGTGGCTTAGGCATCTATTTCAGATGTCTCCTGCTTGCCTACCAAGGGAGGTGTTCCAGGCATGTCCCACTGGGGGAGGCCTTGGAGGGACTATGTCTCTCAGCTGGCCTGGGAATGCCTCAGGATCCCCCCAGAGTAGCTGGAGAAAATGTCTGGGGAGAGGAAAGTCTGGGGTTCTCTCCTGAGACTGCTGCCCCCGCGACCCGGCCTCAGAAAAGTGGATGAAAATGAATGAATATGGATTTTTTTTTTTTTTTACGTAAACCTTTGTGCTTCAATGCATTTCATAAAGCAGTGGTGAAACCTTTCTGACTTTATTTAAAGGCTGACTTCAATTAAATTATCTATTAAGTCACAATAGTGTAAAACCTTTTTTTTTACACTCTGTGTGGTTATTAAAATCCCATGGCACATCTCGTAAAGAGTAGGAGTGTAACCTCGGAGTCCCGACGAAATTCAATTCATCGGCACTTATCAATTATGGACTCCCAAACATCTTCATCGACCGAGTTGGTTGCATTACTGTCTCTCAACTCCACCTATAGCTGGTGTGTGGCGAGCGCACTGCTGCTGTTGTCCTGTGGCTGCCATCTCATCATCCAAGTGGAGCTGCACACTGGGGGTATGACTTGGCTGAGACAAAAGTCTTGTCAACAGAAATAATCAACAATATAGAATATAAAGTCATGGTGTAGTGGAAAAAGAATCAATATTATCTATGACTCCCATGAGCTTGGAGGACTGCATCCATACATCTCTGCAATGATTCAAATAACTTATTAATAAAGTCATCTAGAATGGCAAAGAAAGCTTTCTTGCAGGATTCCCAGACTTCATCAAGATTCTTTGGAGTCATCTTCATTGCCTCCTCCTTTATCTTATCCCAAACATGCTCAATAATGTTTATGTCTGGTGACTGGGCTGGCCAATCCTGGAGCACACCTTGACCTTCTTTGCTTTTAGGAACTTTGATGTGGAGGCTCAAGTATGAGAAAGAGCGCTATCCTGCTGAAGAATTTGCCCTCTCCTGTGGTTTGTAATGTAATGGGCAGCACAAATGTCTTGTCACCTCATGCGGTTAATGTTGCTCTCACACACCCCATATTGAATGTAACCCCAAACCATGATTTTTCCTTCACCAAACTTGACTGATTTCTGTGAGAATCTGGAGTCCATGCGGGTTCCAGTAGGTCTTCTGCAGTATTTGTGATGATTGGGATGCAGTTCAACAGATGATTCATCGAAAAAACCTTCTGCCACTTTTCCAAATGATTAACTAGAATTATATGTTGCTCTAACAACTGAGATCAAGACTTTTGTCAGATAGTGTATAAACACAGATTGCATTACCATAAATTTGTACTTTTTGCATTAAAACGAGTAATATTAATGTTGATTTCTTAATTTGAACCGTTTATTAGCAACCTTGTTGAGTTACAAATGTAATCAAAGGGGAAAATCTTAAATTATGTTCTTATACATTTTTTTTATTCAAGTTTTTTTTTTGCATTACAATACTATTTTGTGCGTAGTTTGTGTAATTTGAAAATTAAACATGTAAATTTTCTATTGAGCAAACAAAAAAAAAGTAAAAACTTGATTAGCTTTTGCAAAAAACAAATGCAGATGTACAGATTTATCATTTTTATTTAATTTCTGTAAAAATCATCACAATATCTTATAATAAATTGTGATACAGCTCCATTTTGCACTGCATTCAGGTTGCACTAAACGCTACAAAGCAGACAATGCAGCAGGAGGATTCAGAGCTTGTTTTATTGTTCTAGTCAACATCAGAAGAGCATCAAGGACATGGGAACAGAACTATCTGTATGTCTCTTATTCAGCACAGTAATCCTGCCACACAGTGTAAAGCAAGCCTCTTCTGCCATGATCATTACAGTGCGCAAGTGCAATCATGGAGAAATCATGGGGAATCTTGTTCAACAAGATGAAAAAGAAGAAAAAAGTTCATGTTCTCACCTTGCATTTAAAAATGACATCTCAGCCCCATATTGATGGCGTTTCTCCGCTAAGAACTGTATCACCAAAAAAAAGGCCTACAGACAAAACTAAGAAGGAAAGACTAGACTCTTCACAGGAAAAGTGCGTGGCTTCTCTAAGACGCTTGTAAGACTTCAGCAGAAATTCACTATCCAAAGGCTTCCAGTTGTAATACGTCATAAACATTAAACGTGGAAAGCTGTTCTTTAAAAAAAACAAACCAAAGAAAACAAGTCTTTACAACGGATTAGAAACTAAAGTGTGTACGCGTCCTCACTCGCATAAACACAGTCGCTTCAAGAGGGCGGAAATCATAAAGGTACAAAATAACCTCTTAAAAAAACAAAACAAACCCACAAAAGACAGTAAATAATATGAACGCACGCTATTATGCTGCGGTTTGTTCCTGGGCTGCGTTTTCATCTATTTCCATTGCGCTACCGTTCTGTTTCTTATCCTGCTCTTTCTCCTGCTCTGCTTCCTTCTAAAGAAACAAAAACACAAGGATTAGATCAAACATAAGGCAGGTAAATGATTTTCATGTGGCGAGTGTGAGCTAGTAACTGAAGACACTTACTTTGGCGTCTCTCTCTGCAAACTTCTGGAACATGTTGGCATAGAGGCGTTTGTCCTTCTCATGTTGCTCTTTCATGTGTTTCTGGCAGATCATGATCTGGCTCTTTGCTGCTTTATTGGCTGGGTATAACTGAATGACACGCTGGAAGTCTGCTCTCGCCCTGTCAAACTCCTTCATGACAACCAGAGCCTCTCCTCGCCTAAATAAAGCCTTCTCGTTATTGGCGTCCAGCTCCAGTGCCTTCACACAAAGAGAAGGTCAAGTGAGAAAAGCGGTTCTGGTGGCTGAAATTAAGGTCTTGTTGCAAAATTCTAATTGACCTGTATATTCAAGAAACCATTTCTCAATGTTATAAATAGCTACTAAATAGATACATTAAAAGGGACGGTTCACACAAAAATGAACATTCTGTCATCATTTGCTCACCCTTAAAATGTTTTAAAGTGTTTATCTGCTTTAAACACAAATGAAGTTTGTTTATCCAACTATGGAAGTTAATGTTTACAGCTTTGGAACCACCTAAGGGAGAGTGCATTTTCATTTTCGGATGAGCTTTGGTTTGCCCAAAAATGAAATTTCCTGTTCATTTACACACCCAACCTTTTTTCCTTCTTCAGTAGAGCATTAAAGTATTTTTTTTCTGAATCCGTGGTCTTTGGTGACTCACGTAATTACAGTCAATGGTTACCGCTTTTTAAATTAAAATAAACATACAAACAAGTCCAAATCATTAGCCATGGCTCCTGGCGACATACTGATGTCTGGTAAAGTGAAACGATTGGTCATCACATGTCATAAAGAGACTGGAAACTTACGCTCACTTCGTCTGAGTGTGTGTGCTGAGAACTGTGTGGCCAGGTTGTGGATTAAAGCTAATAATACTGTAAATGGTTCATTTTGAACATTTCGCTTAGGAAAACCTCTTAGGATTGATTTGGACGTGCGTTTTATGCATTTATTTTTAATAAAAAAAATGGCTGACCATTGACTTGCATTATATGAATCATGAATAGGAATGCACCGATACCAGTATCAGGTAGATATTTGGTTAAAATACTTGTATGAAAATCTGATACCACGCACCAATACCACTCAACAGTATTTCACTATGTGGGTGTAATTTGTTGTCCTACCTGACTTTAATGTCTTAATGTATTAATTAATGTATTATATATTAATATATTAGTCCTTATAAACAATCTGTTTATAAAATGCATTTATTAATGCACTAATGCATCTATAACAGGTTTATCAAATTGGCGGCCCGCGGGCCGAACCCAGCCCTCGAGGCAATTTGTACCGGCCCTCCAAATAGTGTGACCAAGACATTAAAAATAAATTTAATTCAGTCTAAATACGGCCGATATAGTTATGAAGTGACGTGCGCCTGTACAGTACGGCATGAGCTGCAGAAGCTGCATAGAGCGTGAGTCACCTGACATTAAGGGAGTGGTGCGGGCAGCCTAAAGTATTTGGATGTGTTTGTAGAAAAGGCCTTTTGTACTATGCATTGATATCATCAATAGGGATGCAACGATTAGCCGATTTCACTATTAACTGCGCTTTAATTCGTCTTGATTAATTGCAAAGGATTCTCTAAGCCACATTTCTGTGGCACGGAACAAAACGAAACTGCTGCAAAGTTATGCCAAGTTGCCAACTGTGCCCTAGTTTAAAGTTCCAATTATGTACACTGAGGCTAATAAGCCCGCACACCGGATTAACTATAGCAGCGGCCGTTTCCATATCACGTCTTTTCCGCTTGCAAGTTTTTTGTTTCTAATGTAAGAATATATGACATGCGCGCACAAGCAGAGCAACGCGCTTGCGTCTTTCCGGGTGCGCGCAGTAGAAAACATCTAACAGTGAGAGTTCTGCGTGCCTTTCAGTGCAATGTAAACAAAAGATATGTTAGACGAATTATTATTAAAATGATTATGTATGCATGAGCGCAGATTCCAACAACAGTTCATCTAAATAGCTACCTAAAGCTTGAATTTACATTAAACGTGATAACTGTGAAACCATGATTATTCTTCAGACTACATAATCATACAACCAAAATCTGTAATTGTTGCATCCTTAATTGTTATGCAGTTCAAAACATAACATATGAATGTGTCTGAATGTAGAAGAAGCCTACAAAAGCAATGCACTGCTTTTGTTGTGCTCTGAAATACAACATTTGAATGTTTTGAAAGAAAAAAAAGGGTCTATTGTACTATGCAGTGATATTATGTATAAAATTTCAAAATACAATATATGAACATTTTAATGTAGAAAAATACAATGTGGGTGTCTTAAGGAGCAAAAATACAACATATAAGCTCTTATATTGTTGTTGTGTTATCACTCATATAGCAAGTCATACCTCTCCAGCCCTTCGTTTGGGATGCTTTTTATGAACCGGCCCCCAAGACAAACTAATTGAATAGCCCTAAACTATAGGCTACTGAAGAATAACCCTAATATGCAATAGAACACTTGCATAATGATCACAGCAAGCTAGCGCTCATTTTATATATAAACTATAAACATAAAAAAAGTAAGAAATTTTAAGTCATAGAACATTATATGTAAAAAATCTAAACTATTATATAGTAGACTACAGGCTAAATAAAAGCACCTCATCAGAGCTGAACATCACTGTGGTCACCGCGAACGTCTCTGTTTATCGCTTCTGTAAAGATCAGACAGCCTATACATAACAGACAACACAATCTCAATAAACTCTTGATGTTTGTGATCAACTAGGCTACATTATTTAAGGGCATTCGTTACAACATTGATAGAATTTGTTGTTGTCAAACTTGTGTTTCCTTTTTTAAAAAGTAAAATATTCATCGTTTCAGAGAAGTTTTCACTGTTAATGACAAAAAAAAAAAAAATAGTCCATTGCGCCTGTCAGTTTTGGTTTCAATCCCCTATTCGCAGCACTGTAACTATTCCCCGATTACATGACTAACTATTGATCTTTTCCACCCCCGACCCACCCATAGTTAAACACCATGTAGCCTACTTTTTGATTACCTGACGTGCGGATTAACGGCAGGATTCGCAAATATTAATAACGAAGAACCGCGAATAACAGGGTTTTATGCGTCCCCAATATGCAATGTCAAGAGAGTGACTACATAAGGGAGCCTAACATAAACTGCACACACTTGATTATGTAATGTGTGAAGTCGTGGACGCATGTCAGCGCAAGAATAACTTATCCTTTAAATGTCCATGCTTAATCGGTAATCAATAAAGTTTATCGATTTACAGGGTTATTAACAATGTGTAAATATTTTTGGCTTAGAATAGCCTTTTGTATAAGATTTGTGTTCATCCTTGCTACAGGCACAAAATAAAACCTCCTTTTAAATTAAGTGCACTTTCATTGAAACCAAATCTAAGAAGTATCAGAATTGGTACCGGCAAGTACACAGATTAAAATACTCTTACTCATATTGGTTTGTAAAGAAGTGGTATCGGTTCATCCCTAAATCACCAAGGACCACAGATTTAGCTAAAAATATTCTACTGAAGACAAAAGTCATCTACATCTTCGGGCCTGAGCTTGAGTAAATTAACATTTTCATTTCAACAAATTGTACATTTTCATTTTTGGGTGAACTATCCCTTTATGGTTTCAACACTATAAAATAATCAGGAATATTAGAATTAAATATTAGAAATACAACATGAAATGATCACATGTTAACTGTTGTAATAATCAACATTCCTAAATACGTGCTAGGAACACCAAAAGGCAAAGAATTGGTCTTCACAACACTTTGAGGTCTTATGAGGTGAAACTTAAAATGTGAGCAGCTGATGAAGTCTGTTTGTCGCCAACCTGATTTCACCAAGTAGGACATGTTCCTGGATTAACATCTTTGTTGATCATGGAACAAAATTCCAATCAGCCAATCAGAATTAAGGGATATGTTTACCGTTTATGTTAAGTTTATTCTTATGGTTAGGTTTATGCACTTCTACATGATTGTTATCCAACTACTATTTCCTCTGATCTTGGGAATAATTCAGAGTTATGATTGGGTTTAGGGGTAGGGAATAAGTATGGATTACAATTTCCGACAAAATGATAATCCAGAATCATTATAGATGTCAATCTAGGATCACATCATACTTGGCAAAATCCTGATGCATGTCTGTTTGCAGTTTTGGGCAGTAGCTCAACTACGTTTCTCAGTAGCATCGATACTTTCTAAATCAAAAAGCTTTTGAGTAACAAAGGTATTATTTTAAGCAAATAGCGCAGTAGCGTCCACACAAGCTACATTTACCGATTGCGGATCATTAAGTGACGCCGCCATTCACGAAGCTGTGAACCCAGCCTCTGGTCGAGGAAAGTAAATCCATATACCGAGAACAGCAAATTCTTCTTCTTCTTGTTTTACGGTGGTCGAAAACAAACTTTTTGGTGAGTTATTGCCACCTCTTGCTCCAGTCGGTGACATCGGCAACCAATCATTGGGCTGACACGAGAAACTTGCTTGATGAAAAGATGACTGTAGAGGAATTATTTCTGAAGCAGGACCATACGTCGAAATGCATGTCAGAAAGTTAATTTTGATGCTGTGCTCTTGTTCGAATTGGTTTTAAATGTATTCACAATTTGTTCTGCGATGTGTCCAAGTGCACTTAAATAAAGAAAAAAAATATCGTAGTTTAATGTAAATATGGTATTTAAAATATTTTTAAAAAATTAACAATACTATAATGAGGTAATTGAATTAATTTGCTGTGGTACCTTAATGGTTGCAATACAACAGCTATAGTTATATTGTACTTAGTTTTCTACAGTTTTATATTTACACTTCACGATAGTTACTAATAATACTATATAACAGAATTGTAATACTAATATATATTTCTTGAATATATATTTATATTTTTAAAAGATTTTGCTGTCTATTAAAATTAGTTTCTATTTGGAACAGCATATTAATTGCAGTAAATAACTGAACTTAACAATTGTTGCATGTTCAATTGGCAGTTTTTTTGATCAAGACGGAAACAAAACTGATTTGGATATAAGTCGCTTCAATTAAAATGAAGAAGAAAAAAAAAAAGTAGATGCCATGTAGATTTTAGCTTAGCTTGATTTGTTTCCCAGGGAGTAGCTTTTAGTGTAGTTAAGCAACATTTTAGGTAGAGTACTTAATAGCTTAGCTCACTACATTTTCTGAGTAGTTTGCCCAACACTGTCTGTTTGTATCGTAACACAAGGACAAGTGTTGTACTGTTCATCAAAACAATAGTTGTTGAACCCAAGATGTTACACTGTATATTAAGAAAACATGTACAAAACTTTGCACCATGACTGTTTGCCTAGGCTAATAAATATAAGGTAAATATGTTGAAAATAATTACAACATAATTATTGTTGTAATTACACAGATGGATCATTTCACTTTTGTAAGACCTCAGTGTATCACGAGGAGCCAATCACCAGGAGCCATAAGTCTTCTGTATGTTTTCTGATTCTTAAAGCGCTGGTAACCATTGACCATAACAGAGGACTATGGTTTAAGATATAAATCTTCTTTAATGTTCTACTAAAGAAAAAAAAAAACATCACCTACGTTTTGGATGGCGTACAGGTGAATACATATACATATCTGAGTTAACTATCCCTTTAAAAAGGTTTCTCATACCTTGTCACAGTTCTCGAGGGCGGGGTTTGCATCCTGCAGCTTCAGATAGCACATGGCTAGGTTGAGGTGAGCAGCCAATCGCAGCGCTTTAGCTTTCTCCTCCTCGTCCGGCTGCATACTGCTCTCGTGCTCCAACCAGGAAACAATGCGTTTGTACTGCACAGTCGCCTGCTTGTATTTTCCTTCCTGTGGACAAAATACGCACACTATTCACTAAAATAAATCATATGCGTGCAATCCCATCACATATTGTATTTATTTATTCCTTAAAAACAAATATTATATGATTAAAATGGGACACGTATGTGTGTGTGTGTGGGCATGATATTTCTTCTACCTTAAAATACTGAGTTCCTTTCTCTTTGACGATGACACTCTGTTCCAGTTTCTCAATCGTGTTCATCTCCCAGGATTCTTTGGCCTGTTTAACAAGACATAGCAAATCAGCTTCATATCCACTCGTGATAGAAATATTTGACTTGACTTAATCTTAAAAAGTACTAGATTAATCTAAAATTTTATTCTGCAATCATTTACTTTACTTTTCCCAAACCTTTCCCTCTTCTGAATTAATTTTGTGTTCCCACTAGGAATGTCAATGGTTGCTTTATTCCAACATAATTCAGAAAATCTCTGTGTGGTTTTATATAATAAACAATAATAGAAATAATAATTCTAATAAAATAACAAACAATATACTTTATATAAATATTTGATATTGGCCACACAATTTAAGTTTCAGGTTTTGTTTTATCAGTTTAAACGTTTAGCAGTTAATAGACACAAGTAATATTTAATAGGTTTATACTTTGTACTTCAATGTTGGGACAGATCCACACATTGCTGCTAGAAGCGCTACTAACTCGGTTAGTTGTCTTGTGTCCACAGAATATAATTTTTCCTGTAATTTAGTCGACTCTATATTCCATGTGATATACAAACTACTAGTCAGTCAACAGTTCAAACTGTAAAAAAAGTCCAGATGAACTGAGTAGCCTAACATTACATCCTGAAAAAAATATCATACATTGCTAAAAGATCATCACTCTCCCTTTCCTTCAGCTCAGTCCCTGCTTTTTAATAGTTTTAATTAATTAAAATAAATTTTTTATAAATTTGTAATATCATCTAAACTTTTGAAACTTTTAGGTATTACATTTCAGGTTCTATAGGCTATAAATTAATAAATTACTGAATAAATGAAGACATAAGAGAAGATGACTTGCAGAGGATAACAAATGTTCATCCTGGCTTTATTTATAATGTACATAGAGCACACGTGGTCGTGATGCATATTTGCATATTGTCAGCGGCTTCGTCATAGAACTACACAATGTCACTATGCTATATACACAGTAGCCAAGGTAGGTCTACAATTTCATCCCTGAAAGAAGGAATAAAGGGGGAAACCATCAGGTTGTTTGCTTTGATGAGAATGAACCTCATGATGGTGTGCATTTTTACACAATAACACAAATTATAAAAATAAAGCTTCTCATTTTGGTCTCGTCAAGACAAAAGGTTGAGATTAAGCAAAAGGAAGTTTGTATAACTCCTATTTTTCTCCACGATCTTACTTTCTCTCATATTTTACTTCCCGGTGTATCTGACATGTGTACCTCACTCAGGACAAGCGTTAGACTTCCCCTACTATAATACACCTAAAACACGAATTGCCATAAAACTAGTCAATGGCAGGGAAGCGTTTTCTCTCGTTAACAGCAGGAAAAGAGTTAAACGAAAACATTTATCGATTTTACACACACCATAATACCAGCCATACATGTAAAGCACAAATAATGTTCTTCAATTCAGTCACGTCTAGCAGCCGTCATCATTGAATCAACCTCCATCATTGTAAGCTGCTTGCTCCAACTTTTTTTTACAGTTTGAAACGCATCAAATGCACAAAACGCCCAATTCGCGCCACAGGATGTCTAAATTACATCTTTGCATTGACTTCACATGTAAATCACTCAAGCTTCATCCACATCTGCTTACTGCACAGGCTGAAAAAAATTTCCCCCCTCTCCCATGCAATGTTAAGATTGTGAGGGCGCAGGTGAGACATAATTTTTCGAGAGACACTCAAATACATCACGTGTGCTGCGTATGCAATGTGTAGAAGTCATTTGATTATAATGTTTGGAATTGGATGTTTTATGAGATTATTTGCACTTTATGTGATTTATTTAGCGTTTAAATTAAGAATTTTGCAGGATTGCAAAAAAATTTCGACTTTTTGTTGATTTTAAGTTGGACTCAGCGATCACAAAATCACGAAAAACTAGGAGGTCTGATAATAACTCTCCTGAAACCCTTTTTCCGATCTTTCTGAATGAAATGCCTAATTTACTCCATACAATCAGCTTGCAGTAGGAAAAACAACCCACTGTTTTCTCATTTAATATCCCGTTTCTGTAGAAACTGCGTCACCAAAAAAGCTGCAACCAAAAAAATGGTTGCAGCTTCCAGTTCATGCGGACTCGAAAACAATTTTCTAAAATTAAGCTAGAAAACAATATTACACATTATTAATCTTAGCAACTTCAAATATCAAAAGAAGACATCGTGGCACAATTAAACTTACATTGAAAAAAACTCACAAATACCTTACAATGTACATCTTGGTAACATAAAATCTGACAAGCTGCCTTTTTCTTAAAAAACGCAGGTGTGAATTTTGTGCACTGCCATTTATACACTGACCTTGTGTAAGGCTTACTTACCTTTTCGAATGCTTTCATTTTGATTTTGTACTGCAGTGTAGCATTAGGTGGAATGTTGTATTTTTCGCTGCCAGCAGTTCCAAAACCGTACCTGATATGATACAGAAATGAGTAAAACCACCCACATCAACAGACACTGTATATGCAGGTATATAAGATGCATGTTTACTTTGGTTTGATGGTGAAGAGTGCCTCCTCCCCTTGCTCCATAGCCTGCAGGGCTTTCTCCACACCCAGTGGCAGACCCAAATTCTCACCATCTCCCACTTCAAACTTCAGCTCACGCTCATCAAAAACACGATCCTCATGAGAGCCCTCCAACCAGACTAACACAAAGAAAGAGTAAAATTAACTACTGCAAAGATGACAAGATTAAGGACACATTTGTAGACAGCAATGTACTTAAAATACAGAAACGTTTTTCTGCTTCATTTTGAAATGTTTCTTGTACAGACAACAACGTAGTCAAAACAATCCCCAGTCACAACGATCCACAAAAAAAACTAAAAGGCTGTTTTATGCATGCTAAGTCTATAATTCATGATGTTAAGAAACCCTTCTTATGGTTCACTTATAATCCTCTGCTTGTTTTGATTTTTTAAATACTTGCACTTTAAAACACATTTGCAAGATGTTGTGCTTTCAGAGCGCTGAAACACAGATGTGCAAATGCACTGCTAAACCAATTAAACATTTTACATTTATAATTGAAAATAACATCATGTGACCACCCACTAAATTATTTTGCTCCATTTTTATGTTTTATGATGTAATGTATTTTTTTGATGCCATGTCAGCAACCCAGGCTATTTTTATGGCAAGAACATTTCAATAAATATACAATTAGAATCAACAAACGAATACATAAATTAAACAAGAGATTTAGCGTTAATACATGATAAAAATTCTACAATTTATCCTGCTGTCACTTTGCTAAAAATGTCCTTAAGCGAGTCATAAAAAAAGTCTTCTGGAATCATTAAAAGCAAGACAGTCTAGTAAAATGTGTTTTACTTTAAAAGGAATTGTGCAGTATAAACATTAGCCCCTTTCACACAGTGATACCAGTAAATATCTGGAAAATTTCCGGAACGACTTTACCGGTAAAGTCAAAAAAGCACTGTTCACACAGGCAAGGACGTTCCGGAATTTTTCCAGAAATGACCATTCACACACATTCCAAAATACTGGTAAATTCTGACACGATTTAACAGAAATGAGCACTAAACAGCTGCGCCTGTATTTGTGCACATAGAAGGGGTCGGCTTTTGTTGATGGGTTCACTTTTATTTAAAGCTTTAGCATTCATGCAGCAGTTTTTTCCTAGAGACATCCAAAGGCAGAAGCGTGAACCGCAGCTAAATGCTTATACACTTGACTACATTACAAATTCTGTGGATGATTACTATTGTGAACAACTTCGATGAAAACATAGAAGGAACACTTTCGCATGTTAAGATGTACATAATATGTGTGTTTGCTGGCGCTCACCAGAGCACTCCTTCACATGTACACGCGTCAAGCAGCTGAAGCAGAGCTTGAAGGTAAACAAACAGCGGTTTATCAGTAGAATTTTATCGAAAATTTTTACACAGTTGGCATTAAGAAGGAACATCGAAACGGTTATCTGACTAACATCTAGCAGCTAAATGTGTCTGGAAAAAATATTCAAAGGCTTTTATTTTATAAACAGCGTGGATGTGAATGCGTCTGCGTGTTCTGATTGGCTAAAGTAGACGTCTCACGTCAACGCTTTCTAATCGGGAACGCGCTCTTTCCAGCAATTTTCCTTCTGCGTTCACACAGCACAGCATTCCAGCAAATTACAGGTAATGTTACAACTTCTCTTTCTGGAAAATTGCCGGAACAAGTTTACCTGTATTTTCAAAAAGTACCTGTTCACACAGAGACCTTTCTGGAAAATTGCTGGTAATTTTATGGAAAGGTCTGTATGTGTGAAAGGGGCTATTGAGTGGGGTCTTCCAATACCTCAAAATATTGTTAGTCCAATACGACATCTGCTAAAAATCACTTGATCAAATCTAGTCCTAAAATATCGGTTTGAGGTTTTTCATTTATTTTATTTTCAGCTTAGTCCCTTTCTTAATCTGGGGTTGCCACAGCGGAATCAACCGCAAACTTATCCAGCATATGTTTTATGCAGCAGATGCCCTTCCAGCTGCAACCCATCACTGGGAAACATTCATACGCACTTATACACTATGGACATTTTAGCCTACCTAATTCTCCTATAGCGCATGTCTTTGGACTTGTGGGGGAAACCGGAGCATCTGGAAACCCATGCCAACACGGTGAGAACATGCAAACTCCACACAGAAATGCCAACTGACCCAGCCGAGGCTTAAACCAGTGACCTTCTTGCTGTGAGGCGAACGTGCTACCCACTGCGCCACCGTTGTATTTCAAACAATTTCTTATTTTCCAATCAATCTCTTCTTGCCACGTATTTAAAATGTAAACTTTAATAAAAGGTCTCATCTCTGAAGGAGGAATTTGTCATTTGTTCACCACATTCATCAATCATTTCCTGAAAGCCCAACATGTCCCGGAACCCAACAAAAAAAATGATATGATAAAACTGTTTTTGTTGATGGTGAACTTTAGTTAAAATATTATCCTTAATTTTTCTGATAACATTTGCATGTTCTCAAAGGATTACATTTATTGTAGAAATTCTATTATTAATCACCCTCATATTGGTGCAAACCCCTGAGACCATTTATTGTCAAAACAATTAAGATATTTTAGAAGAAATCTGAAAGCTGTTATACTCCATAGACAGCAAGATTTGTGACATGATAATCAAAATGTTGAAAATGAACCAATAACATCAACAAAACAATCGTCAGTGTTTTAATCGTAATGACATGAAGGTACAACAACACCCTGAATTAATGAGTTTATTTAAATACTCTGTCCTGTGCTTTTGTATGCACATCACACTCTTCTTCTTCTACTGTTTCCTCAATCAGGCTGCTGACATATACCCCAAATGAACGAATGCTTTGCTTTCAATTAGAGGAAGTTGTGCGTGGGCATCCAAGGTAAAAATCAGTGCTTAGTGTTCATGAATAAAGTCATTATTTGTATATTTTTTGTGCACACAAACATATTCTCAGAGCTTCATAACATTGTAATTGAGCCACTTAAAGCATATGGACTATTTTCACAATTAGTTTGGTACTTATGAATGTCTCTTGACTGTTCCTGTCTATGGAGGATCAGAGAGCTCTTGGATGTCATCTAAAATATCTTCATTTGTGTTCTGACAATGAACATGTCTCAGCCTGAGTAATTAAAAACACAATTTTTATTTTTGAATGAACTATCCCTTTAAGGCTGGAGTTATCAAACCAGCAGCCTCTCAATATACAGTAAAGAAGGTTGCAGGGGAGGATAAATCTGGCTTAGATTTCATGGTTTGTTCTGCAACACTGGCATGAAGTAGACCACACTGGGGCTTTTTGGCCCACTGAACATGTTGATTTGGCATCCGTTGGTGCAAGAATGAACACTTATTGGCTGTTAAATTTAGCACAGGGGTGCATCACAATAAAAGTAACCAAAGAAGTCACAAATTGGCTTACTGACAATTCATATTGACAGATTATTGCCAGATAGATGAACTGCTTTGCATTTATTGATTGTTTTAAGAATAAAAAAAAACTACCTTCCACAGTTGCACCCTCATTAGGCTTTGTGTAACCCTCCCCCTTAGTGATGATCCTGCGAGTAATTCCACCATCTTCATCTTCTGTGATGTCCTCCCCACGAAACTCAAACAACTCCACCTGCAACAAACAAATGGACACATTAGTACAGAAACTGTGCTTGCAAAATAAAACAGGTTCTTACAGTTATTCCAAAGCCAAATTTAAGCACTTTTCAGGTTTCAATTATTTTATATCAGAAGTTAATCATTATTGTATTCTATAGTGTAGTATTCCAAGGAAAATGTTAATGGTGTTTGCCCCAAGTCCAACATTGAATTAATGTTATTTACTTGTACACTCACCGGCCACACACACCTGTCCAACTTTCATTAATGCAAATTTCTAATCAGCCAATCACATGGCAGCCACTCAATGCATTTAGGGATGTAGACCTGGTCAAGCCGATGTGCTGCAGTTCAAACTGAGCATCAGAATGTTGAAGAAAGGCATGGTTGTTGGTGCCAGACGAGCTGGTTCGAGTATTTCAGAAACTGAAAATCTGATTTACTGGGTTTTTCACGCACAACCACCTCTAGGGTTTACAGAGAATGGTCAGAAAAAGAGAAAATATCCAGTGAGCTGCAGTTCTGTGGGTGCAAATGTCAGAGGAGAATGGCTAGACTGGTTCGAGCTGATAGAAAGACAACAGTAACACAAATAACCACTTGTTACAACTGAGGTATGCAGAAGAGCATCTCTGAACACACAACACGTCCAACCTTGAGGCAGATGGGCTACAGCAGCAGAGGACCACACCTGTCAGCTAAGATCAGGAAACTGAGGCTACAAGTTCGCACAGGCTCACCAAAATTGGAAAATAGAAGATTGGAAAAACACTGCCTGGTCTGATGAGTCTCAATTTCCGCTGCAACATTTGGATGGTAGGGTCAGAATTTGGTGTCAACAACATGAAAGCATGGATCCATCCTGCCTTGTATCAATGGTTCAGGCTGCTGGTGGTGGTGTAATGGCGTGGGGGATATTTTCTTGGCACACTTTGGGCCCATTAGTACCAATTGAGCATCATGTCAACACTACAGCCTACCTGAGTATTGTTGCTGACCATGTCCATCCCTTTATTACCACAGTGTACCCAATTTGATGGCTACTTCCAACAAAATAACGCACCATGTCAGAAAGCGTGAATCATGTAAGACTGGTTTCCTGAACATGACCATGAGTTCACTGTATTAAAATGGCCTCCACAGTCACCAGATATCAATTCAAAAGAGCACCATTGAGACATGGTGGAACGAGAGATTCACATCATGGATGTGCAGCCGACAAATCTGCAGCAACTGCAGATCATCCTGTACTAGTAAGGTGTACCTAATAAAGTGGCCAGCGAGTGTTTGTTAAATGTGAAATGTCAAATTTCAAAAAGCGCAGACAAAAAAAAGAAAATAAAAAAAAAAGGAAAAAGACATTTTTTTAAATAGTTTTTTATTATTCTATATTAAAAAATAAAATGCCTAAAGCAACAATTACATTTTCAAGCACTTTATCCAAGACCTTAAAAACAGTAGATCCAAATTCAAGCATTTTCAAGGATTTCCCGCACCAGTACAAACATTGAAAATCTCAGCAGTCTATTACATTACCTGGAACAGAAGAGTAGCATTAGGTGGGATTTTTGGGGGGCTGCCAGCAGCTCCGTATGCATACTCAGGTTTGCATGTCAATTGGCAGATCTCGCCAATCTTCATCGTAGCCACACCGATGTCCCATGCTTTGATCACCTGACCTGCGAGATGGAGCAAATAATTGTTGACTTGTATGCGCAATGATGTTTTGCTTACATTTATAGATGCATCTGTTCCTATGCCCTGCAGTTCTCTGCCCTTTTCTCGATCGCAGGCTTGGATTTGTATTTGCCTCAATCTAATCTACAACCAAATATATGTAATACCTGACTTAGACATTTCTAGATATATGTTTATTGTATTTTCAATTCTATCATTACAAATAAAATTGCTTTGGATTAAATACCTGAAGTTATAATATTAAGAAATGCTTAAGATGTTCTCATGTTTAAAACAGGATAAGTGACATTGAGAATACACCCTTGTGGTTTACTAATTAAGCTACTGCTATTCTTGAAAAAGAAACAAGTAGCTAAATTAGACTACAGAGGTTGCAGAGTACAGAGTAAACATCAAGATGAACAGGTTAACTCATCTGATCACATTCTTACAAACTCAGTTTCAGGGCAAGTGTTGTTTACATTGTGTCAGAAGCTTAACGGTTGTGACATTATAGTTGTGTTTAGGCTCAAGATTAAGAAAGTCAGGTTAATTCGTCAAGATTATCATTGAGTACATTTACATGGACACCAATAATCCGATTTTAACACAATTAAGACAATACTCTGATTAAGCGTCTACCATGTGAATGAGATATATCCAGCTGCAGGCCCGCATAACCACACACACGTTTCAGGCACACACAATGTAGGCAAACCATATATGGTAACTAACTAACTCCTTAGGAGCGTTTTCGCCACCTACTGTATTTCAAAAATATGGTGATCGAAACCGCCCGTGCTACCATTGCCATTCATTATTAGACTGATGAGTTTATGGTTTGACATTTGAGTCCTTATTTCATTGTTATATCGTAACGATTATTTTAACGTCTCTGCAGTTTATGAACTCAAATTATGTAAATACAAATAATTGGTTAAACACTTATGACTTTATTCACCTATCAACATACACAAAGAAAACATAACAGACTGTCTAATTAGGATTAAGTGTAATAAACTCATTCAGGATCTTAATGTTGTCATACTTGGTTAAAATCGTTTTGTTGTAAAATATAAAAAACAAACCATAATGTGTCACATTAAAATGAGTTACTATAGATATAGTATATATAGTATAGCATTTTATACATATATATATATATATTTAATTTTTATTAATTATTATAAATTAATTTGTATTAATTAATGAATAAATCAATTAATTAATTTGTTTGTATTGCTAAATTTGTTGCAACTATAATGACAAATTACCAGTACTTTATGGTTTAAAACAATATATTACTATAAATTACTATAGTATTTAATGTGGGAAATCATTAATAAAAAATGTATTAGAAAATTAAGCAAATAAATACTAATAAATTGCTTGAGAAAAATACAGTGTCCACATTTATTAAATGTAAAAAGATTTTTATTACATATAAAGATGTATTATTGCCTATACATATTAACTTGCTATTATTTCCTTCATTATAAATGAATCAATTATATCAATTAAAACTGTCCAATTCGAACAAGTATGCTAATGACTGATCATCTATGATGACTGAAAGAAAACTGATCAGTCTATTATATTGAATGGCGATCGGAAACAACGCTCTCCATTCACCCGCCTCGATCGTAATATTTGTGAAACAGTAAACACTATTGTTTATTGTGTACAATATTTATCAACAATATATATAAAAAATATATTGATGACGATGTCAGAGAAGATGTTAATAGCATTAACATCCGTCGTAACCATATATGGTTTGCCTAGATCTTGTGTGCTTGAAACATGCGTGGCTCAGCGGGTCTACAGCTGGATATTATTGGTGTAAACAACGATTTTTGATTAATTTATTCCGATTAAGGTCATAATCGAACTAAACAAAAATAGAATTTAGACATGTGGAGTATGACATTTTTAATCACATTATAGAAGTGCAATAGTGACATGTATATACCTTAATCAAACTATTTCCGTCGTGTAGGACTTTTGCTGTATTTTGCGACAGGATAGTCTACACACACGGCTGTTTGTCACTATTCTCTGCACCTACCGAGTCAGTAAAGGACAACAGACACCGGCATTGCGAAATGCAGAGTTTTTTTCCCCATACAGTGTGTGGTATCAAACTTCATTAAAACAACACTCTTCCAGCAGTTCATACTCGCATCCAATATCTCGTTTATCAGGGGCATGCATGAAACATTCCTAAATGAAAGTGAAAGGCCCAAACTGCAGTTAAATTTGACAAATTAAAAATGAAACACAATGGACAACTCAAATGATGATGATGATGACGACAAGTCAAATGATGACTCAATGACATTCACTGAATTATGTGCTATAACATGTAAAACAGGATCATGAAAGGAACAACTCATGTAAACAGCTTAATCATATTAATGTCTTATTCAGATTAAGGCAAATAATTATATTGCTGATGTCCATGTAAACGTAGTCATTGAAAAATGTGTAAACAGATCATTTCTAAAGGCGCAGTCTACACAGACATGGGTATTTGTACTTTTTTCTACGCTGTTTTGCTGTTTGTCAAGACAAAAATGCAGTATGCGATGAGTGAAATTATTTGAAAACTCTGGCCATGGTGAAAATTTTCCAAAAATTTGCCAGGTACAGTGCAGTTGTGTGGACTTCAGTGTTTGGACTTGTAGCAGTGAAAATTAAACCACACTGAACTGAACTTCAACTCTGAAAACTGGACTGAAACAGTTTTAATTTACTAGAACTTGTGTTAAGCTGCTTTGATACAACCTACATTGTAAAAGCGCTATAGAAATAAAAATGAATAGAATTTAACAAACAACCGAACATTTCGCCTCTAGTCAGCATGTGCGATGTTTTGTCTTTTCTGATTGGCCAACACGGCTAGGTTCACACAAAAGACGGAAGACGCAAATGATGCAAATACATTGCGCATTCACTGTCGTTGGCACCACAGAGAGATAATCTGCCTCTGTTTCCAAGTTTGCATTGACATGTATGCAATTTACTCACCAAAATACTTCCCTGTTTAATGTGAACTCAGCATAATGTGCAATTATCGCCACCTGTTGGTTTAGTGTGCCTTAAAATGCATCACAGTGCATTTTTGCGTTTTCATGTGGACAGATTTTTTTTTTTAAATGAAAGTGGGAAAAATTCTGTTTATAAAAATACCCATGTCAGGGCTTGAAATTGCGACCATTTTGGTCGCATATGTGCCCGAAATTTAATCTATGCGACCTCATAATATATTTGGGAGCATTTGTGCGACTGCATGTAATGGTTGTAGTGCGACTTGTTTTGATTTTTTCTAAAAATGTGCTGAATTGGACTTCCCTGCCGCTATGTTGGTTCATATTAGCTGTCAATCACTCAAGGCTTTCCGCTGTCAGAAAACAGAGAGCTTTTAATGGCGCCAGCAGAGATCAATCATGTGTTGGTGCCCGAATTTTGATGCGTTGCATTCACAGCGTATTCAGCGCAAATGTCCGCTAAATGTAAAATCCAACACTGTACACATCATCGCTAAAGAAGCTCGCCTTTACCAAAGTTTAAACTGAATCTGCGGCTCATAACAAAGAACAGTATTTGCGCCGGTGGTCATTACAAGAATCCTGCTCTGGCTGCTCTTATATTGGGTCGGCTGACTCACCTGCTTTTCCACAAACACAGAAAATTGAAAATCACCGCATAACGAGAATGTGCATTTACAATGACACAAACCGAAAACAAAACTTTTAAAGAGTGGTAGAAGTGAGACTTTTCTTACTTTCTTTGGTCCATTCTTTCTTGAGATGTATATTATTTTTCTATTTACTGATTTGCAGCTCTCAGCATTGGATTGAATGATTTATTATAATCTTACGTTTGTTTTGTAGCAGAAATATTATTTATTAAATTGACATGCATATAAAAAACAATAGTGCAAAATGATGTTGTTTTCAAATAAAATAAATCCCTTAATATATATTTTGCAGTGGTGCTCATTCATTTTTGGTTGGTGCTCCTAAATTTTTGAAGTTTTTGAAGCACCGTTGCTACCAAGTAAAACAGTTAATTTCGAGCCCTGCATGTACATGTGGACGGCCTAAATTAAACCAAATGCCAGTAGAAATTATCTAATCCGCAGGTGTCAATCTCAGTTTCAGGAGGCCCGAAGCTCTGCACACTTTAATTCCAACCCTAATTAAATACACCGGATCAAACTAACTAAGTCCTTCAGTCTTGTTTGAAACCTATAGTTAAGTGTGTTGAAGCAGCATTGCAACTAAACTGTGCAGAGCTTCGGCCCTCCAAAAACTGAGTTTGACATTCCTGATCTAAACTCTGCTTTTATTAAATGCGGATAATCCGGGGCCTGTTCCATAATGCCAGATTAGTGGGCTAGCAGGTTAGGTTTCAGTTCAGTTTGCACTAAACTTGGGATTTAGGCACCAATTAAGATTCAAAACTTCTGATGCTGCATGTACTGTAACATGACTTTCTTAATCTTGAGCCTGAACACAGGTTACACAACTATAATGTCACAACAATCATTAAAATGCAGTGGTTGCTTTCATTTTCAATTGAAAGAGCACAGGCTTGGTGTATATAGGAAGAGAGACTTATTGTTTTGAAATTTCAGTTTTGCCATACTTCAATATCAAAACAAGTATGAAGCAATATTTAATAAAATGACACCTTTTCATTAACTGAATGTCTTCAAACTCATTTGTTTTAATTTCTCAATAATTGTGAATATCTAAATCTTGAATTGAGGCAAGTCCAGTAAATCATTACATTGATTTTTATTTTTCCTTCACTTTCGTCAATTGGTGAAGTTTGTTTCTCACCACTGTCGACTGGGACTTGTGGAGCTGCGCATCAATGGATTTGCTCTTCAGTATTTGGACTTTCAGCAGTGTAAATTAAACCACACTGAACTGAATCTCAACTCTGAAAACTGGACTGACACAATTTTTATTTACTACAACTTCTGTGCTAAGCTGCTTAGACTCAGTCTACATTGTAAAGGCGCTATAAAAATAAAGATGAATTGAATCCCTATGATCTGGTTAAGAGTCAGAGAGGGCGAACTACCATTCAGTGCACTTGACCCTTACAAGACTCACCTTTGCCCAGCTCAAATGAGAACTTTTCCCCTCGATCGCGGCTGGAGTCGAACTGTGAGCCATCAAGCAGTGTTCCGACATAGTGCACAAATACTTTATCTCCAATCATAGGCAACTCAGTGCCTGTACCCTCCTTCTTGACCAACTGTAGAAGAGAGAAAGAGATTAATCTTCAATCTGTTGGGCACACCGCACTACACCTGTGACCTGTCAATCTTTAAAGGCCGCAGGGCAGAAAGATGTTCACGCCTAATGCTTAGGGTAATGATTTAATACATAAACAACTCATATATGTTTGTAATAGTCAAATAGTATAAAACTGCATATACAGTGCCATATTTCACACAATAATTACACAATAAAGGCAATAATTATGTTATTTAGATGAATACTTCTTGAATGTGTTGCACCGAAAGAGTTTAATTATCCCAAACAAGTAATTCCTTTATTTACTTGTCGCAAAACACCAATCCGAGAGAAATTTTCAGAGATTACATGCTTTGATTGCTACTGATTTTAATCACATAAATGTGTCACTTCTATATTAAACATATTAAATCTGCACAAAACTTTGTTTCATTAACATTGCAAACCAAGAGGATTGTGATAGTCAAAAAAATAAAGAGGGTAATTCACCTAAAATAAGATTTGTGTCACATTTGCTCACTTTAACGTTGTTTAAAAAACAGAATGATTGTATTTTTGGTAACAAAAGACTATATTTCCCAGCGACATTATCAGTCACCATTCGGTTTAGTAACGTTAGCATGCAACAATACATAATGAAAGTGAATGGTGACCCGCAGCTGTCAGACACTAATGTCTTGTCTCCTTTTGGGTTTACATTACAAAGCAAATCATATCGGTTTAAGAATACATTGAGACTAAATGAATCATATCAGATTTATTTTTTCGGAGGCGAATTGTCCCTTTAGGCGCGGTAGAATGATCTAGAAAACGCAGCACAATTAGCAACAGGCGTTGTTTTTCAATCAATACTGTTAAAATAATCACATTTAGTCGCATATAAATGCACAACAACAACTCTAGCAGTAATAAAAGTGAACTAATAGACAGACACATTATCTGTAACAAGCATTTTAGTCAGTCACACCTCCCACATGGAGTCAATGCGGCTCAATGCACTGCAGTATTTACCTTCAAAACCCCTCCATCTTTCTTCGGGGTGATGTCTTCACCCTCAATGGGGATGCTACAACCTTCATTCACCACCTCCTCTGCAGTCATCTTCGCTTTAATATGGAGATTACCCTCAAAACAGCACCAAAATGCAGACTGAGTCTCCTCGCCGAGGTCTTTCCTTCAACAGTTAACGTGCAGAAATCACTGAAGGCTCGACGTCTGCAGGGTTAAACGGTTTAATTTTGGTATTAGGAGCGGATTGGCTGAGCTATAGCGCGATTGTGACAGTCAGCGGCCGATAAATGTGGTTTTTGGGAACGCGTAGGGGCTCCGCGAGGCGTTTATATAACGATCGGGCCGCCGCTGGAAACTGAATCGACTCAGCGAACTTTCCAGAGCTGCGCGAGAGCGAGGAGACGGCGAAGTCTAGAACTGACTGCAGCACGAGGGACTGTCGCAAAACTCTGAACCACAGTCATTAGCGGAGAAAGGGATATACGAGTTTGTGATAGAATCAGATTGTAGGAAACTGCAAATGTCGTTGTGAACACTCCTATTACTACCACTGATTATTCTATTTTCTACCTTTTTCATTTAAAATATATAAATATATTATAAACATATTACTGTTTTTGCTTTGTACATTTATATAGAAAGGAAAATATCTGCTAGCATTAATATAACTCTCAATTTTCTACATTTTTAAAAAAGAAATATGCACTATACATTCTTATATAAATACACAAACACACACACACACACACACACACACACACACACACACACACACACACACACACACACACACACACACACACACACACACACACACACATATATATATATATATCACACACACATATATATATATATATCTCGCGCAGCCTTCGCACGGTTGCATACCCCTCACAGTGGCTGACACCGACGCTGACGCGCACCTTTCAAAAAATGTAACTACATGTCACAATGACAATGTAACTCAATGTCACAATTTTGTTTTGTGTTTACCTTATGATTAAAGTTGTTGCACGTCTGCTGGTTCCCACCTCTGATAAGCGAGTTTTAGCTACTTGTCGCGTTCAGAAAAAGCAAAACACCTGGAAAGAAACTCGACACAGAGAAACATAAACACCTACTGCCAGCTAGAATTTTAAAAAGGTTATTGCAGAGCAACAGAAACCTCACACAGAAGTATAAATGCAGGACTATATGCAAGGCTTGCGCCGTGGGTCACATCGATCACTTGCACAGAAGTATAAATCAGCCTTAATAAAGCACATATTTTAGTCTGTCTATACAATTCTATTCTATAAAATATACTTTTCTATACTATACTGTACTAGCCTGTATTATAATAAACAGTTTGTAAAATATTTACAATCATAAATTTCACACTGTACTGTATAATACATGTTGTTAATGTTGCGTAAAACTAAAATTTAACACTATA
>CAIGQZ010032693.1:656148-689770 GCA_903798205.1 Danio tinwini
GGGGTCGCCACAGCGAAATGAACCACCAACTTATCCAGCATATGTTTTACGCAGCGGATGCCCTTCCAGCCACAACCCATCTCTGGGAAATTAGTGGAAAAAAAAAGAATGATTTTGAGATTATAAAATGTTTTCAAATAGTCTCCTGCTCATTAAAGGGGTATTAATTTGATCAAACATATTTTGTAATATTTGAAATTAAATGTGGCCCTTCACATGATCTTTCAGAAATACACATGAGCCCTATTATTATTATTATTATTATTATTATTATTATTATTATACTATTATTATATCTTGCTGACAAAAAAGGGAAAAAGACATTTAAAAGCCCATACAAACTTATAGTGAACTTTTTAATTAATATTTTGGATAAAATTATATTTTTTAGATATGTTTTCAAGATCTACATAATTATTATTTCATGTAGTATATAATTTTTTTTTAGATAGATAGAAAAAACCTAAAATATATATATATATTTTTTTCTATCTGTCCGTCCGTCCATCCGACCATCTATCCGTCTATCTATCCATCTGTCTGTCCGTCCGTCTGTCTGTCCGTCCGTCCGTTTATCTGTCTGTTTATCCGTCCGTCCATCCATCCATCTATCTGTCTATCTATCCGTCTATCTATCCATCTGTCTGTCTGTCCGTCCGTCCGTTTATCCGTCTGTCTGTCTGTCTGTCTATCTATCTATCTGTCTGTCTGTCCGTCCGTCCATCTATCTATATATCCATCCATCCATCCATCCATCCATCTATCTATTTTTTGTGCACACACACGCATGCACGGACGCACGCACGCACACACACACACACACAGAGTACTGTGCAAAAGTCTTTGGCCACTATTAGATTTGTCAT
This sequence comes from Danio tinwini, assembly GCA_903798205.1. Taxonomy (NCBI): domain Eukaryota; kingdom Metazoa; phylum Chordata; class Actinopteri; order Cypriniformes; family Danionidae; genus Danio; species Danio tinwini. The sequence goes on from CAIGQZ010032693.1 coordinate 657,015, forward strand.
TTTAATATATTTATTTATATCTATGTATAATAAGCTCTCGCTGCTTACCTGAACAGTAATGATATTTATAGATAATTATATTGATTATGAAATTATATCATATTTATAAATATTCATGATAGACAAAAACAGCTAAAACAGTCATGAAATGGCCTCCACAGAGTCCACACCTTAATATAATATTATAGGGGCAGTATAGGTTTGCCTAGACAGAGGAAAAAAACACATACATTAGATATAATATTTACGAGTATTTATACTAGTCTTTTGCTAGCAGGAGCCATTTTATTCTGTTTTTCCTAATTTTGTGTACATATTTTCTTTCTATTTATTTATAATTTAATGCAGAGACCAGTCTTAAGGGCGTTAAAACTTTGTTAAAACAGCAAAAGTACTTTACACAGTATATTATATATATTTAGTTAACCTTAATATAAATTTTAATCAAATTTGAGCTTTAGTTGACTAAAATTACCCCGGTTAGCATAACAGACATCAGATGACATTAACAATGATGTGATTTAACATAAATCTCAATGTTTGGAATTATAGAAGTCGACTGAAGGCTAAAAACCTGATGTACATCAAGCAGATCCTCTTTGTGCTGGAGGGCCTGGTGCGGACACTTGGAGGTCAGCTGAGCGATCCATTGGTCTTCGAGTATTTTATCTTGATCCATCTGTCTGATTTATTGTGCTTGTTTCCTGATCAAGGTAAAGTGGGTCAGAATCCAAACACTCAGTCTTGCCAAACAGGTAAACAAACACAACTTGCACAGACAGTTCAGGAAACTTTTCCTCGTTTGTGAACCATTTCTAAAAATGTTCTGTTATGTATTACACAACAGGAAGTGAGCTACTGACCATCAACGACTTCCTGTTTAAGGCACAAGTTGATAACATAAACCTATTTAAGGTACTACACCAAGTGCAATAGTGTTTACAATAGTAGTATCCATCCATCCGTCCGTTCGTCTGTCCATCCGTCTATCTATCTATCTATCTTTCCGTCCGTCCGTCTATCTGTCCGTCTATCCATCTGTCTATCCGTCCATCCATCTGTCTATCCGTCCATCCATCTGTTTATGTGTCCATCCATCCATCCATCCATCCATCCATCCATCCATCCATCTATCTATCTATCTTTGTCTGTATGTCTCTCTCTGTCTATCTGTCTGTCTGTCTGTCTGTCCGTCCATCTATTCATCCATCCGTCTGTCTGTCTGTCTGTCTGTCTGTCTGTCTGTCTGTCTGTCTGTCTGTGTGTCTGTCTGTCTGTCTGTCTATGCAATGACAACAAACAGAAATGTACATAATTATGATTTATTTTAATTTGGTAGCATTTTAATTTGGTTTTCTCTGTTGGTTGAAGGTTCAGAAATACTTTGAGAAAAGCATGATCAGTCGAAAGGTGAGTATAAGAGCACATCAATGATTCCAGTTTTAAAAATCCCAAACAAACACAAACTGCTCATCATCTGCGTGCTGTTTGTAGCTGTGTGGATTTGCAGAGAAATACGAAGGCAGTGGAATAAGCACACACTCCAGCTCTAAAAACAAAGAAAACCGTCGTACTGAAGGACTCGGACGTTTCCTGCAGACGCTTCAGAGCAAACCTACAGGTACAGCAATCAGAGAAACAGGGTATCCAAGGGTTCCAAGTTTAGGCCTTAAAAAGTCTTAAATTCACTGAAATATTGTCTTGTAGGTATTAAATCATTTTAATATTTATTTTTATTTTTATTTTTATTTTTTTTTCGCAAATAGATACAATTTACCACAGCTGTTAGACATTTTTTACAGCAAATTTTCCAAATTAAATTCAGGGAAAGAAAACTAAAGAAACACATCCCTTTACATAATCTTCCATTAATACAATATCTATTTACAGAAGTAACTTGGTCATTAGAACAAATCCTTATTGTGTTTAGCCCTGTGTAAGTCTAAAATTTAATTCGTAATGGTCTTAAAAGGCCTTAAAAAGTCTTAAATTTGACTTGCAAACTTGCAGAAACCACAGTTCAACATAGCAACAAGCTGCTTTATGTGTGGTTTCTAGCATTATGATGATCCAGATGCATAGATTTATTACCCATGACAGTGGTAAAAATTAAACTCAATGTGTTTATATACTATTTTTTACATATGCTATTCATTTAATGATCAGAAATGTAATTAGTTTAACTTTTACAACATGCAGAAATGAAGAATTAAAAAAATTAATATTTTGCTAGGAAAAAAAGGTTGCGAAAAGGTGTTAAGTTTACCCATTACAAGTTTTATAAATATTTAGCATTATGAATATTGTAAAATTTATGAAATGTTACACCTTTGTCATGTTTTGTAATTTAAATGAGCATTTACCTGTCTGGTTTCTACAACTTTCCGTCAAGAGCAAATATCTGCCTTTAACCATTTAATCACAATAACAATTGATATTGACTGATCATTTTTTGGACATATTGCTTAGCACTACTGTAAAATATAAAAGATATGTGGTGGGGTGAAAAGAATTAAAATACAGTGGGGGAAATAAATATTCAACAGTTTTTCTGAAGGTGCCATTAACTTGAGAATTTTACAAGATATTGGTAACAACTAAAGAAATCCATATATGCAAAGAAAACAACAAAGTTATGTGTAATAAAATGAAATGACACTGTACAAACGTATTGAAAACATGAAGAAAGGGCGGTGTAAATAGGCAGTGAAAGCCCAGACAGCAGCTGAAATCTCTCAGTAGTTCTTCAGCAACCCTCTGCCCTTCATCATTGTAACTTAATATTAGCTGCTTTAGTGCAACATCTACAATACCAGGATGATGAAGATGAAACCAGAGTGTACATTTCAGCAAGACAATGATCCAAAACACAGCTAAGGAAACTCTCAAATGCTTTCAGTGAAAGAAAATCAAGCTGACTCGAATCCAATAGAAAATACAAATTAAAGCTCAGATTTGATAGATGAGACCCACAGAAGCATCAAGATTTTTACACTCACCTGAGCAATGCATGTGACTTCATTCTCCATATAAGCGGCGTCTTTAAGCTGCCATCACCAAAAAAGCCTTTTATATAAAGTATTAAATACATTTCAATAGTTCAGTACTTTCTCCTTGTGTCATTTCATTTTTATTACACACAATTCATTTTTCAGATTTGTTTGTTTTGTTTTATGTTTGTATTGTTTGGGTTTTTACCAAAATCTGGTTCAATCTCATGTCTACAGCTTCTTTAAAAAAATTATTCCAGGAACAAACATGACATGTTCAATACTTATTTCCCCCGCTGTACATGTTTTCTATTTTCTATGGTTCTAAGATTTTACGTCTTTCTTTTATTGAACATGTAAGATAAAGGAAGATATTCTGAAAAATGTTGGAAATAACAGACATTGACATCAATAATGGAAACAAAAACTACTATTGAAGTCAATGGCTGCCCCCCCAACATTCTTCAAAATATCTTCTTTTATGTTCGACAGGGGGGGAAAACATCAGGTTTGGAACTAGTTAAAGTTGAGTAAAATGATGACAATTTTCATTTTTGGATGAACTATTACTTTTGTAATCAGGGATGACTTTGTTCTATAGAAAATATGGGTATTCACAAATGTAAAAGTTGTTTTTGATGTTGTAGATGTGTCAGAACAGCAGATGGCAGTAGAAGACAAACCAATCATGGCCTCTCCAATGATGCTGGCTGAAAGTTTCCTGTTTGCCCTCACTAATGCCAACAAAGACGGCAGAGTTGTGATACAAAGACAGGGTTAGTAGAGCATTCGGTCTCCTGCATGCAGACACACACACTCGAACTGTCTCACATAATCTGCTGTGTTAGTCTGAAGTAGTGCATCACAGTTTCCAAACACTATTACATCCCAAAAACAAGTAGTACTTATATACAGTACCTCATAAAATCGTGATTAAAATGTTTATATAATTGCCTAATCTCTCCGATGGTTAGACTGTGATTCATCTTTTATAATTCATTCAAATATTGGTGTCTGGGATGCAGCAAGTCTAAAGACTGACACTATGATTTTGTGAAATATTCACTTAACTAAACGTTGGTCATAAACGGCAATTGAGAGAGTTTTCTTAATTCACATGAGTAGTCTTGTACACGGACAAAGATGTCCATATTTGATGCCTTTCTGTTGCAACACCAAGATTATGGGTTTGATTCCCAAAGAAAGCAAGAACTAGGGCTGCATGATATTTGGAAAAAAACATATATTGCAATGTTTTGTTTTCCTATATATTGCAGGTCTCAGTGGTTAGCACTGTCGCCTCACAGTAAGAAGATTGCTGGTTCAAGACCCAGCTGGGCCAGTTGTCATTTCTGCGTGGAGTTTGCATGTTCTCCCCATGTTGGTGTGGGTTTCACATCCATAACGCATGATTATTTTCCTTATTCAAAATATAAAAAATGTTTTCAGATTGATATTTTTCTGATCCCTTATCTCTCACTGCTACGGCATGCATGAGATGTTTTCTACTGCGTGCGCCCAGAAAGCCGCGTGCCCATTGCTCCGCTTGCGGCCACATATTGGCATATATTCTTACATTAGAAATAACAAACTTGCACGCGGAAAAGATGTGATATGCGAACGGCCCGCTGCTGTAGTTAATCTGGTGTGCGTGCATATTAGCCTTGGTGTACAAGCTCGGAACTTTAAACTAGCGCACAGTTGGCAACTTGGCATAACTGTTTAATTGCAGCAATTTCATACTGAAATGCGGCTTAGAGAAGCCTTTGGCTTGGGGGTGTGGTCTCTTCACACCACCAGTGTGCAGTATCCACTTGGATGATGCAACGGCAGGCAAAGTACAACGGCGCCAGATGATGTTAGAGCCAATTCAATATCCAATTCATATCAAACAGTCCCCTAAAAGTCACGTCTTGCTTTCAGTTTCGGGCTTCAGTTTCTCACTTCAAGTGTACTGCGCCTGAGCCCAAGTGAACCGCACTCGTGAACCGATTTAGACAACTCACACTTGTTAAACGATCCGGGAAACGGGACTGAGCACGGTTCGGATAGCATAGTGTGAGTACGCCTTAAGTGTGAACTCTTAAAACAAAAATTAAATGCACTACAGAATGTTTTGTTTACACACATGCACAAATTGCATGTAAACGCATCAGCTTTTTACAGCGTAATACTCTCTACTCTTGAGTACTTTTAAAAGGGTTACTTTTTACTCATACTTTGAGTAATATTAACACAGACTTTTACTCTACTTGCACTACATTTTTAAGGGTACTTGAGTATGTTTTTTCAGTATTCTTTCCACAACTGCAGATGCTTCAATATAATGTTAACATCTACTTTCTCTGTGAATTTATGTTTTAAGTTTTTACTGCAAATGTCACATCCATAATGCTGGAATTGCTCATAAATGTATTGTTTACATGACAACAATAGTGTATTGACCTGTTTCCTTCAGCGTCTGTTGCTCAGAGCAGCCTGAAGTTTCTTTTATGCGACATTCCAGCTTTGTGCATAAGCATCTTTGGATGGAAACAGCTACAGTTACACTATTTTTACAAATGGTTTAGCTTGAAATGCAATGCAAGTATAAAAGTGTCTGCCAAATGCATAAATCCATTGTTTACGTGCCTATAATAGCATCTTCACCTGTGTTCCTCCAGCATGTGTTGCTCAGAGCAGCCTGAAGTTTCTCCTGCTGAACGCCGCGGTTCACTTCGCTCAGATCCTCCAGGAGTGCAGAGCTGTGATCATCGCTGGAGGAACCATGCAGCCTGTAAGCTTACAAACACACACACACAGACACATTTACACACAGTACTGCAGACAGTGACACAGCTGTTTTAGTTACATAACCCTGAAGCACACTAAACACTAACAGACTGATTTCGTGTTAATGCTTTACAGGTTGCAGATTTTAAAGAGCAGCTTTTATTTTCCGCTGGGGTCACAGAAGAGCGTATTTTGGAGTTCTCGTGTGGTGAGCTTAGGTTATTGTATGTGTGTGTTTTTCCTCTTGTCTGTGTTTACTTATTATGTGTTTCTAACTGTTGCATAATGGCTTCAGGTCATGTCATACCCCCTGAGAACATCCTACCCATAGTGCTTTGCGCCGGCCCCTCAGGACAGCAGTTGGAGTTCACTTTCCAGACCAGAGACTCGCCACAGATGGTAAAAACTTACACGTGCACAGCAAAAACTGACACAGATGGTTGAATGCGAACATTTGTGCATCTTCAAATGTGGACAGAAATATTCAGAGAAATAATAATGTTTTTAAACCAAGGGTTGGTTATGATATCGTATTCAATTCACTTTCAAATATAACGTTTTGTGTGGTCTTGATATTTTAAAATATTTAGAAATTTAATTAATTCACATAAACAAAGCTGGATTTACTCAAATCTGCAGTGTCTCATAATCTTTCAGAAAACATTTATAATAATATGCTGATTTACTGCTCAAAATATATCTCATAATCTTCTCTTAATATCTATAAAAAATACATTTCTTAATATTTTTGTGAAAACTGTGATGCCCTAGCATTTAAAGGTTTGGGGTGAGTGAAATGTATTGACATTTATTCAGCTAGGATGCATTAAATTGCTCAAAAGTAGGAAAGATATTTATAATATTACTACTTTTTTATCTGAAAGCTAACGCTGTTCTTTTTTTTAGAGAAAAGAGAGAAAAAAAAGGACAGGAGAGGAAAAAAATTGAAAAAAAAACCCAAAAACAAAACAAAGAACAGCGGTTGTCATAAGGGCTACAAAATCAAGTCATAATACATTTGACATACATTATCACAAATTGTTTACAATGACATATTCAGACCATTTTTGCCAGTACTTAGATTAATCAAATCAAAGAAATCAAATCTTAGATTAAAAGTCAGTCTCTCCATACAGTGTATTTCCTTTACAATTCCTATCTAATAACGCTGTTCTTTTGAGCTTTTTATTTATTAATGAATTCTGATAAATGTATGATGTATCCAGAAAATATTAAGCTAAAAAGCTGTTGATAATTCATAATCAAAATTGTTAATAATAATTAGATCAATGATTAAGCACCATCTAATAAATCTAATTTAAAAATTTGTGTTTTTACAGTATATTTGATCCAGTAAATAGACTCTTAAGAGTAGAGTAAAAAACTCCTTTCTCTCTTGAGCGGCAATTTTTAAAAAGTTACAGTAAGGTACTTTTTTTTAACCAGCATTAGTGGGTAATGATAACTTGAGATTATAAGGGATTATAGCATGGGTGTCAAAGTCAATTCTTGGAGGGCCGCAGCTCTGCACAGTTTTGCTCCAACCCTAATCAAATACGGCTGATCCAACTAATGAAGGTGTTCAAGATTTTTTGAAGACCTCGATTATTTGGATCAGATGTGTTTGATTAGGGTTGGAGTAAAACTGTGCAGAGCTGCGGCCCTCCAAGAATTGACTTTGACACCTATGGATTATAGGATTGTATCCTTTTAAATTACAGGCTGTTTACATAATGCAACTGTTGTTTATATATATGTATGTATGTATGTATGTATGTATGTACAGGGATTACATTAACACCCGCTGTTAAAAAGCGTGCGCGCACGCTCCCATTTACTTGCGCGAAGCAACCGTGCCTAGAGGAAGCACAACTGCTGCGAATCGGTTCCCTTTGAAATAGACTGGACAAAGAGCGATGATCGTGCACCCACAGTCCTGCTGCTTTCAAGAGCTCAAGATTAAAAAAATATATATATATTGACATATTGTTTTGTAAGCAGCAGCGGTCACTGCTTTTTAATTATTCTTTGAACAAATTATTAACAGGCCTATATTAACTGTGCACGCTTGATCATTCTTTCATTATCATACACGGTATGTTTCACTTGCTTTGTTTTGCTTACAGTTATTTTTGTTAATATGGTTTAATTATATTTTTTTACAATAACATTGCTTTAATGGGAGATTACTCCCCGTTTATGTGTAGTTAACTGGTAAAAGAAAAGTTTTGTTGAATTAAAAAGTGCACCTACTGTAAACAGCTATATTTTTTCTTTGTTTTGACACAATAAAAATTGTGGCTAAGAAATATTTATTTGGTGTGGTCAGAGATAAATTTGGTAAATCATTAATTTTGAGTCCTGTGAAATAAAAACTGATTGTATTGCAACACAATCCATTTGCCCATGCACACTGAGCAAGCTAATACACAATACACACAAGAAGTTAAATGTATGAGAAGGCATGTGGACATAACACAACATCTTAATCAAGTCATTTTAGCATGTCAAAGTCAAATTAATGCATATAAAAAATATTTTTTCCAACAAGAAACGTGTGGCTAGTGAAAATGGTGAGTGGCTGGTAATGTTGGAAATCTACTAGCCACAGTGGCTGGTGATCAAAAAAGTTAATGTTTAACCCTGTATATATATATATATATAAATGTATTATATATAATATGGTTATGATTATGAGTATGATTATGGTTATGAGTCTTATGGTTCATTGATGATTTTTTTTTACTGTGAGCATTTTTCTTTTTAGTCACATAAAAAAAATTACAACCTACTTCGTATACAAATGTCTCAGGATATATAAACAAAACAAACTCTAAAATCCATACCAACACACCCACATAAATAAAATGTTATCATTTAAGTTCATTTGGACTGCAGAGCTCAATAAACACAGAAAAGCTGACTATTTGCTTCTAAAAATGAGGCCAAAATATAAAAAATTGTGACCTTTTTAAAAAACTGATTATTAAAGGCCTCTCAACATTGGAATGCCTGTTAACAAAGAATGTTGCTGCGTCCCAATTCGCATACTTATACTACGCCCTAAAAGTATGTACTTTTTTGTGAAGGAAAAATATATACTTTTGAGTGTGCAACAGAAGAGTATGCGAGTTTGGGACATACTCCCTCGTTAACAGATCGTTACGTTGCTTAGTTATGAGCCCTGTCAATCATCCACAGATCATCCACATTTCTTTCATATTTAATTTCCTACCTTATTGTAGAAGCAGCAGCTGCAGGTTAATCTCCCATTCACGAGTCTTTCATGCAGAGAAATCTTCTCAGATTTTTGGATAATTATGCATTCAGACGTTAATGTCCAAACACATTTTTACATAAGTTCAGTATTGTTGTTGCAGATAAAATATAACACAGAAAACATGATTTAGGTATTTTTCAGTTGGCTAGATTTTAATTAATAGTCATACAAACATCTTTACCGTGGCCTCTCTACTTGACGGTTGGTCTCGCGCGTCCATCATGTTTGTAGTTTGTTTACACTTTTCACCAGTGTTTGTAGTTCTAATCGATTTCACATCCAACGCGCAATGTACTGTGGCCAATATAAGCGGTTAGAGTATGGACGCTTTTACACTTAAAACTTTGACCGGAAATAGTAAATTATCCGAAAACCTTAAGCATACTATTTTATCAACATACTATGGTTTGGGACATACTAATTCTATTTTCAAATACTATTTAGGACAGATAGTATGTGAATTGGGATGCAGCATGTGATATTTTGCACTGATTGATTCACTTATTTGATCTGTACATACCCACTGCACATTTGTAATTATGTACACACCCACTGTACATATACATTTGCAATTATGTTTATCTATCTGCACACTTCTGATTATTAATAGCAACCTGTACATTTATCCATCTATTGTAAATCTCTGTTCATAGCTAACACAACCTGTATATAATGTTCATAGTACATCCATTTGTAAATATCACCATAGTTTTTCTATAACTGCACTTTATAACTTATACCTGTATCCTGCACTTGCTGCTATTGCACTCCTGGTTAGACCTAAACTGCATTTCGTTTCCTTGTACTTGTACATGTGTGATGACAATAAAGTTAAATCTAATCTAATCTTGGCAATTAAAGGGCACCTATGGTGAAAAATCTACTTTTCAAGCTGTTTGGACAGACATATGTGTATGTATAGTGTTTAGACCGTCATATTGGGGTGATATAAACACACCCAGTCCTTTTTTTTTTCAATTGAACAACATAAAAACGGTGGACCAATTGGAGTGGTTTTGAGACAGATCGCAACTTGACGTAGGAGTGCGGTCCCCCCGCCCACTGAATTGATTGACAGCTGCATATTAACATGTCTCCGTAGTAGCCTAACGTGTATAATCAAATCAACAAGACAGGATGTGCACAAAGCAACCGGGAATAAAAGGTCTGTTTAGTTTGCTAGGATCACCAATCATCATCAAATGTGATCAAGAGTGAGTTTTACAAGTTTAAAATGTTTTAAAACAGCGCATGTTAATGAATTACAGCGATTTACTTCAGCTTTACTTCATCAGCACAGCCGTGTGTCAGAACAATTATAAAAGAAGACCCTTCAATCCCGGTTTGTGGACGTTAAATTAGGTTTATTTTATTAACGTAACAGATATCCATACAGCAGTGGATATTAACCTGTATCCTGACACATTTGCGTGCAAAAACAGTGCAAAGCTAAATGCGTGCACTGTGTGTGTGTGTGTGTGTGTGTGTGTGTGTGTGTGTGTGTGTGTGTGAACTTTGTAACGACATTGTGTGACTCATCGTTGCAACTCCACAACAAATGCATCAAATACTCATTGGTAAAGTTCTTACTGTAGTATTTCTCTCAAACGTTACGCAAGATCAGCTTCCTTCTTGTCTGAAGCAGCCGAGGGAGATTAAGGCATGCTGACAGGCACGTGGAAACGGTGGGCGTCAAGTACTAGTCTTAAAGGCACAGTTCACAGAAACCACTACCTTATGCTTAGAGCTATAAAATAGAAACTTATGAAAGGTATAATAAAACATCTGATGGATGAGCTGAAACTTTACAGACACAAAAGATTTATATTAAATCTGGAAAAAGTGGTAACCTAGGTGCCCTTTAAATGGCACAGCATGGTTTTCGCTACATTCATTCTTCCATGGCGGGGCACCACACCAAAATTCATTCTGCCACGGCTACATAACAGCTTCTCATTCAAAAACATTCAGTCGTTGTTGTTTTTTTAATAGCGGGTTATAATCACACCAAAACGTATTAAAAGGTAAGTGAATTATAACAGCGCAAACTTTTCTGTAATCGTAGTGCTGTGCGTTATATGTTTAACCCTTTAAAGTGACATGCTGACTGACTGACAGACTGACTGACAAGTGCGTGATGCGTGAGGCCAGCAAACACGACGTAGTTTTTAGTTAAGATGAACAAAGTTTCCATAATTATACTTTATAATCTATGGCTTTGCATACAATGACTATCTTGCTGGAGTTTACAGCCGTTTCACTTTACTTCAGGATGCATTAATTAAGGTCTATTGAACGCAATTATAAATGTTCCTAGCAAATCTAATAAATGTTGGAGACATACTTGTTACATAAACACACTAAATCAGTTGAGCAGAGTTTATTTGAGCGTGTGCAAGAAGTTTTGTGCACGAACAGAGGAAATCGACGCGCAAGCAAAGAGATTTGCATGCTCATATTACATGAATGCGATCTCGACTTGTAATACTGCGCTTATGACATTTGTCATTGAAATAATGCCATTATTGCCATAGGTAAGTAGTAGATCTGTGTCTACCAGTCCCTCCGCCACAGCTGGAAAAACTCCTAGAGGAAACACTGCACAGGAATGAAATACTGCAGTATTAATGGGTTTCAAAGGAAAAAAAAAATTAGCATATGGTATAAATTTATGAAAATAATTGAGTTAAATCAAAATTTAAGCTGTTTGCATTAACACAGCCAAAATGTCAAAAAATATAAATAAGTTGATCTTTCTTAGAAACCTGCTGGATGTTAGTTTAAATTACTGTATACCACAGCTAAAATAAATGGCGCCAACAAGAAAACTGTACAATTCTGGTCAAATATGAGAAAGAGATATGTTTCAATGCTGATTTTGTACCTATTATTGCTAGGCATGGGACTGCGGTTTGGAAAAGTCAAGGTTTTAAAACCGCCAAAATTTTCTGTAATACCATTACTAAAGGATTTTTTTGTTTACATTTTTAGGACAGCAGTATCTCCAGCAGAAAAAAAAATATCCAAAGACTCCGTTTTAAATTGTGAAGAAATTGTGTTTTTGAAACTAATGAAGACAGCAGAAATCAATTAATCTTTTGAATTATTAAGCCTGACATGTTTACTGTTCCAAACTATTATAAATCTTTCAAAAAATAAAATATATTGTTTTCAAAAGGGGAAAAACGTATAGAAAGAATGTATTTTAGAGCAGTGAGCACAATACCGTGATATTTTTATCCAAGGTTACCATACTGTCAGAATCTTATACCGGCCCATTCCTAATTATTGCACGATTATTACTGTTTTAATTATATTTGACCTTTCTATTGGGTGGGTTTCAGCTTTGTTGTATATAGTTCAAAATCTAAAATGTTCAATAATAATGAAAAAGACAAAACAAGATTGACCTGAAGATTTAAATAGGAAAAGGACACAACCCAAAATATAACTTTCATACCTTCACTCTACCGTTTATTCTGTTTATTCCAGATGGAGGAGACGGGCCGCGTTCTGTCAAACCTCTGTAATATAGTGCCGGGTGGCGTGGTCTGCTTCTTTCCCTCCTACGAATATGAGAAGAGGATTCTGGGACACTGGGAGCACGCCGGGATCCTCCAGCGGCTGCAGTCTAAGAAGAAGGTACACAAACACCAGCCCTGCCACAGAAAGTCACTTAACGTCGTCTAAAATGCTCTTTGTGTGTGTGTGTGTGTGTGTGTTTTTCAGATTTTCCAGGAGCCCAAAAAAGCCAGTCAGGTGGAGCAAGTGCTGAGTGACTATTCCAAATGCATACAGGTGTGTTATATTAGTGTGAATATCACTGTACTTGCATTACAAACACAACTGAACATTACATGATTTATATCTACAGTATTCTACTCACTTATTCCTGGCCTCTTCTACCTTGCGGTGTAGAGGCTACAGTATTCTATCTATAATATATTAATGACAGAACGTTGTTTTTGGGTGGACTATCCCTTTAACAAAGCAATATACACTAGATAAAGTATTCTATCTAGTGTACATTAGTTTGTTAAAGGGATAGTTCACCCCCAAAAAAGTTCAGTCATTATTTACTCACCCTTCACTTGTTCAAAAGATATATGTTCAATGATAAGTGACAAGATACACGAAAGAAGATATTTTGAAGAATGCTAGTTGCTGCCACCTATTGTGTTCCTTAGTAGAAAAAAAAAATATGATGAAAGTCAATGGGTGCTAGCAACCAGCATTCTTCAGAATATCTTCTTGTGTGTTCAACAGATGAAAGAAATTCATAAATGTTTAAAAGCACACGAGAAGAGTAATTTTGGGTGAATATCCCTTCAATGTAGCGCTGCAGTAATGTTGGAGGTGGCCAGACGGGGGCGCTGCTTTTCTCTGTGGTCGGAGGGAAAATGAGTGAAGGAATCAACTTCTCTGATGACCTGGGCAGGTGAGTACGAGTTGTAATGGAGAGCATTAATTTATTGATCTCAACTATTATTTTACAAAATTTTTCTTTGAATCCAAAATGTATTATTTTTGTTTAGTTTTATATACAAATGCTAATGTCTGCTTTAAAATAAACCTTATTCTTATGTAGTTTTTATATTCATAAATGTAACATTTCAAATTGCAAAACCGTGTTTGTAGAATTTATGCAAGAGATTAAAAATAACTACAATTAGACTCACTTAACAAGAAAACCCTCAAAAAGTATACAGTTTGCACAACCTTTATTATGTATAATCTATTCAATCGCTGTAATCTTTTTTTAATTTGCCCTCTTCAATCTCAGTTTCTTTCTATATTATGGCTGCATCCGAATCCGCATACTTTCATACTATACAGGGAGTGCAGAATTATTAGGCAAGTTGTATTTTTGAGGATTAATTTTATTATTGAACAACAACCATGTTCTCAATGAACCCAAAAAACTCATTTATATCAAAGCTGAATATTTTGGAAGTAGTTTTTAGTTTGTTTTTAGTTTGAGCTATTTTAGGAGGATATCTGTGTGTGCAGGTGACTATTACTGTGCATAATTATTAGGCAACTTAACAAAAAACAAATATATACCCATTTCAATTATTAATTTTCACCAGTGAAACTAATATAACATCTCAACATTCACAAATATACATTTCTGACACTCAAAAACAAAACAAAAACAAATCAGTGACCAATATAGCCATCTTTCTTTGAGAGGACACTCAAAAGCCTGCCATCCATGGATTCAGTGTTTTGATCTGTTCACCATCAACATTGCGTGCAGCAGCAACCACAGCCTCCCAGACACTGTTCAGAGAGGTGTACTGTTTTCCCTCCTGGTAAATCCCACATTTGATGATGGACCACAGGTTCTCTATAGGGTTCATATCAGGTGAACAAGGAGGCCATGTCATTAGTTTTTCTTCTTTTAGACCCTTTCTTGCCAGCCACGCTGTGGAGTACTTGGACACGTGTGATGGAGCATTGTCCTGTATAAAAATCATGTTTTTCTTGAAGGATGCAGATTTTTTCCTGTACCACTGCTTGAAGAAGGTGTCTTCCAGAAACTGACAGTAGGACTGGGAGTTGAGCTTGACTCCATCCTCAACCTGAAAAGGCCCCACAAGCTCATTTTTGATGATACCAGCCCAAACCAGTACTCCACCTCCACCTTGCTGGCGTCTGAGTCGGACTGGAGCTCTCTGCCCTTTATCGATCCAGCCACGGGCCCATCCATCTGGCCCATCAAGACTCACTCTCATTTCATCAGTCCATAAAACCTTAGAAAAATCAGTCTTGAGATATTTCTTGGCCCAGTCTTGATGTTTCAGCTTGTGTGTCTTGTTCAGTGGTGGTCGTTTTTCAGCCTTTCTTACCTTAATCATGTCTCTGAGTATTGCACACCTTGTGCTTTTGGGCACTCCAGTGATGTTGCAGCTCTGAAATATGGCAAAACTGCTGGCAAGTGGCATCTTGGCAGCTGCACGCTTGACTTTTCTCAGTTCATAGGCAGTTATATTGCACTTTGGTTTTTCCACAAGTTTCTTGCGACCCTGTTGACTATTTTGAATGAAACGCTTGATTGTTCGATGTTCACACTTCAGAAGCTTGGCAATTTTAAGAGTGCTGCATCCCTCTGCAAGATATCTCACTATTTTTGACTTTTCTGAGCCTGTCAAGTTCTTCTTTTGACCCATTTTGCCAAAGGAAAGGAAGTTGCCTAATAATTATGCACCTGATATAGGGTGTTGATGTCATTAGACCACACCCCTTCTCATTACAGAGATGCACATCACCTAATATGCTTAATTGGTAGTAGGCTTTCGAGCCTATACAGCTTGGAGTAAGACAACATGCATAAAGAGGATGATGTGGTCATAATACTCATTTGCCTAATAATTCTGCACTTCCTGTATAGTACGCTAAACTTATAGAATTCGAAAATCAGTATGCGAGAAGTACCCGGATGACTTACTACTTCCAGCAAGATTTTGAAGTGCGCATCCCATGCACGCTGCACTATCCCTTGATGCCCCACAAGAGAATTCATAAATGGGAGTGAAGCGATGCAACTAACGCAGGTTGGTCACGTGATCATGGCTTGATTACAACCTAAGACTCCTTCAGGGGCCCGTTCTTCATACCTTGCTTAAATGATCTAAGATGAATGGGCAGATCCTGGATCTTTTAACCTTGATAACTGATTTCTGTCTATTTTTGTTCTTCAAACAAGATTGTGAATCAGATTAAAATGTCTGGATGAACTAATCGGAGATCGCTGTGTGTGTTGACAGATCTATCAATCCTTGAAATCATGATCAGCAATCCAACGATTGGCTGAGGGCACAAAAGCGTAATGACATCATCTGATTAATATTCAATTATCCATATGAGCAAAATGATATAAAATTCATGATAAACGGTTTGCTAAATATGATATGCAATAACTTTACACCTTTGTTGTGGGCTGCAGGCTTTACACTTACACTTATGTGTCAAGAGTATTTAGCAATTTATTTAGTTTTAATTTAGAGCAGATTTTCTTTATTATAGTAGCCTAGGCCTATTCAAGCTTCTTTATCTGAGTAAGGTGTTTAAATTAATTTTGCATCAAAAAAGCATTTTGATATCAGTAAAGGTGTCAGCAACTTTTTCCAAAGCATCAAATCACTGTCATATTAGCTGTCAAAACATGTGCATGACTGCATTAATTATTATTTCTTAAAAAATCTAATATTGTGCATGCCTATTATCATACACAAAGCTGGAACCCTAAAAAAAGTACATGCTTGTATCTAAAAAGTCCATATTAATAAATGTTTTCTTTGAATTCCTTGGGGCGAGAACACCCCATGACAGTACACACTATGAACTATTTATTAAGCATATAGTGAATTCATTATCTGTTAAGCATTAACTCTACATTATTAAACGTTAGTAAGCAGTTTATAACTGCAGCTACAAATGCTGTATTCTTGATTTATAACCACATTTATAATGTGCTTAATAACTGTACTTTCATTCTTTGTTAATGATTTATTCTTCATCTTCATCTTTATTTGTATAGCGCTTATACAATGTAGATTGTGTCAAAGCAGCTTCACATGAAAGTTTATAGTGAATTGAAACAGTGTCAGTTCAGTTTTTAGTGTTTAAGTTCAGTTCAGTTTAGCTCAGTGTAGTGTGGGTTAATAATCACTACTGAGAGTCCAAACACCGAAGAGCAATTCCATGGATGTGCAGCTCTACAGACTGAATTATTCTTCATTACTAAATTAGGTATTGCATTATTTACAAACCATTTGCATTTAAGAGTAGTTGGTGGTTTTTAAGATAATTCAGAATGAGTTAGTAAATGATTAATAAACTATTGAAATCAACGTTTATATATCTTATTATTCAAGCGTATAGTAATGGTTACTATGTATGTTAATAAATGCTTTATTAACTCAACTTCATGCAGTTTTGTGACCTAATCTAAAGTGAGGACTATTTATGCTTTATAAATGACATATAAAGGCTTAGTATCAAATAAATAATAATCTTTGCAATCTAAAATTTCTATAAAGTTTAATCATTGCTGAATAACAGGAGTGTCAAAATACGACATAAAATTGGATAAAACAACAACAATATAATAATTTAACGATATAATACTATGAAATGTTTAAACTGTACAGTCATTTTATTTTAGATAAGGTTGCAAAGATTTGTTTTTCATTTGATACAGTTTCATTTGCGTATCTTCAAACAAATAGAAATAATAATGTCATTTATGTTCTTTTTTCCTGTTTAGAATTTAACTGAGCCTTTAATTGTCATTTATACGGGATTTATAAAGCAAAGTCTTCACTTTGGATTAGGTCACAAAACTGGATGAAGTTGAGTTAATAAAGCATTTATTAACATACAAATGAACTATTAGTATATGCCTGAATAATAAGAATTATAAATGTAAATTTTAATAGCTTATTAATAATTTACTAACTCATTCTGAATGATCTTAAAAAACAACCAACAATGATTAAATAACTGGTTTGTTAATAATGCAATACTTAATTTAATAATGAAAAATAAATCATTAACAAAGTATGAAAGTACAGTTATTAAGCACATTATAAATGTGGTTATAAATTAAGAATACAGCATTTGTAGCTGCAGTTATAAACTGCTTACTAACGTTTATTAATGTAGAGTTAATGCTTAACAGATAATGAATTCACTATTTGCTAATGCTTAATAAATAGTTCATATACATATAAAAGTCAGAATTATTAATTAATTATTATTTAACAGAGCAAGGACATTTTCACAGTATGTCTGATAATATTTTTTCTTCTGGAGAAAGTCTTATTTGTTTTATTTCAGCTAGAGAAAAAGCAGTTATTCATTTTTTTTAAAACCATTTTAAGGTCAAAATTATTAGCCCCTTTAAGCAATTTTTTTTCGACTGTCTACAGAACAAATTATTGCCTAGTTGCCTAACAAGTTAACCTGCCTAGTTAACCTAGTTAAGCCTTTAAATGTCACTTTAAGCTGTATAGAAGTGTCTTGAAAAATATCTAGTAAAATATTATTTACTGTCATCATGTCAAAGATAAAATAAATCAGTTATTAGAGATGAGTTATGAAAACTGTTATGTTTAGAAATGTGTTGAAAAAAAATATTCTCTCCGTTAAACAGAAATTAGAGAAAAAAATAATAAAGAGCGGGGTTAATAATTCTGATTCAGCTATATATATATAGTTATTTTAATTATTTACTGTATACAACTGCTACTGTAAGAAAATATCACCATTTGGTACATACTTTCAGTATTACCTTTGCTTGAAATGACCCGATCTAATCCTGTTTATATGAAGTAAGCCTGCTTCCGAGCAAGTTTGAGCTACCAGACCTGCTGCTATGACAACAACTCTCGGATGAGTTTTGAAGGACAAAATTATCCTGGATTGTGTTAAATCGTTAGTAACCAAATCCAGCTAAATGAGTAATCCACATCCGAAGAACAGACCCCTGCTCATTATTTCTGTTTGTTGTCAAAACTGACAGTTGAAGGGGTGTGGTCAAGTATATTAACCACACCCAATACCTCAAAAACAGGTCATCTGAGAATTTAACAGAAAAAATAAACAAAACAGGAAGTGCATTTTCAGATTGTAGTTTTAGATTATAAAGCCAAACAATTTTTTCTTAATGACATGCACAGATGAATACATACAGTAAAATACACACAGTAAAATACATATCGTAAAATACATACAGTAAACTTTTTCATAGCTATAAAGAGCGGTCTTATTTAATCACTGTAATAACCCACTTTCTGCATCTGTGAATATGTTCAGATGCATTGTTATGGTAGGAATGCCGTATCCCAACATAAAGTCACCAGAGCTGCAGGAGAAGATGGCTTACCTGGACAAACACATGGTGAGGACGCCTTCAGTGGAAAATCTGCTGTTGGAAAATAGAAAATCTGCTGTTTCTAAAATCTCTCACTTCTGTTTCAGCCTCATGTTGCTGGTAAAAGTCCTGGGAAAGCGCTTGTTGAGAATCTGTGCATGAAAGCTGTCAATCAATCTATTGGTAGGCGGAGCCATGTATTCCTGTCAATTAAATGCTGGTTAACCAATATTACACACAAGACAAGACACTGCAGGTGAACAGTAAAAAAGATCACACCACTTCCCAGATGACTGCATTTCAAGTTTTCTAAAATGTTATGTTTAAACATGGAAATGATGCATTATTTAATTAAATATGTGCTGATTTGCATATTCCAGATGATGTCAAATTCAAAATTGTTACTTGTTTTTGGACAAATTAGAGTCAAGAGATTTTGGGCATATTTATAACAATTTTATCACATTTAAAGTGTATTGTGGATACTATTAAACTATTAAATACCAAAAAAGCTGTATTTTGCCTGCAGTGTCTTACACTTTCTTTAAAATTTAGTGTACAGTATTTTAGCTGATAGTACGTTTCTCATTTTTTGACAGGCCGCGCGATTCGTCACCGTGGTGATTACGCTTGTATTGTGTTGTGTGATCACCGATACGCCCGAACCGGGACACTGCAGAAACTTCCACAATGGATTCAATCTAGCACACACACATATGCAACTTTCGGACCTGCATTTGCCAGCGCCAGGAGGGTAAGAGTACAGCACACTATATATTACTTTGCATGTGTGAAAAACATAAAACTGTGGTATTGTGGTTATACGATTGTTTTTATGATGCATGTTTTTTCAGTAAATGCTCAGTTATTAATATTTGAAAACAAATTGATGTGCATTTCTGAACAGTTTATGGTTTTTGTCAGTCTAATTAAACATTAAAGCCAATAAGATAGAAATTGTAATAGAGTGGAGGAACTATGACGTTAATTTGTATGCAAAAACCAGAAAGCGAGTTTGCATTTTAGCAGTTCCAGTTCCCTCGTCCCAAAGTCAATGGGTTTTTTGAATGGGATTTCAGTTAAATCGCTTAAATAAGGTCTGTGGCTATTTTAATTAAATGATATTATGGAGATACTGCTTACCAGTGCAGCCTGTCTCTTTCCTGCTGTCAGTAATGCAAACGTGTGAATAAATGTGTAAAAAATACATAAATATTACCTGTCATTTTAACGTGATTGATAGATTTTACATTGTTTTTTTTCTTCATCTGAACACATTTAACTCAAACAACATAAATGCAATATTTACACTCCTTAAAACGTATAGCATATATGACAGTATGGGCTGCTTTTCGTTGTACTTCGTAGCAAAAAAGAACATTGAATGTTGTTCTGTGTTCATGATGGGACTTGCATGCATATAGACCTGTCCTTCACATCTCATTTCTGTCGTCTAAGGTAAGCGGGCTGTATGCAGGCGAGCGATACACTTATTTAAACATGTCTTATGATAATACTATGTAGGCACATTTATATGTACCGTTTTAAAACTTTTACAACAACTGTAAAGCAAAACAAAATGTATTTCCCACGTAAAAACGATCCAAAAGGCACGTAGGTCTATACAGATGTATTTTTGTTTATAATATATAGCGTGGCTTATACTATAATAAACTGAGAGAGTAAATCTTTGTCATGGACCATATTTCTAAATATAAGCTTGAAGAGTTGTCTATAGCAGGGTGGTGCTGACGTCACAGGCGAGCTTCCCGAACGCACTGTAGTCCGTTTATAGCCTAATGTTAGCTTTTCAGTTCTTGCGTTTGCATTTAAGATCCAAAAGTGCTAAAAGTTGTAATTTCGTGTGAGGATTATCCAGCTAGACAAAACGTGTAAGTGTAATGAACAGTGTTGGAACACAGAGCTTATTATTTGCAATCTTTGAAAAGCCTATGGGAAAATGCCAATGTATATATCTATGGAAAAATCCTATAGGGAATATATTGACGGAACGAGTTTTATGCTAGCAGCTGATTAGCCTACAAGGTGACGTCATAGTTCCTCCACTCTATAGATGTCAAGTCAAGCACATTGCATAGTGGGAAACTACAGACACTTGATACATTTCTGTATTGGGTTCATTGGTTTTCTGGCAAAATAAAAAAAAGCTCAAAAAGGAAGTCAAATATTAGCATTGTACTTTGCGATATAAAAGAAGCAATACTTTTGCAGAAGCAATAGTTTTGCAGTAATTATAATTCTAGAATAATTCAGTAAACTCAGGAAAGTGGGTGTGTCCAGCTCTGTTTAGGTGGGAGTGTCCTGAGAGTAAAAGAGGGAAGGTTTTGCATAAAAATGGGAGTTTCCGTTTGGGCACGCACTGATTTTCACAGAGGCAAAACAAACACACAGACGCAGAGGAGAAAGACAGTGACTGTGTTTACATGGACATCAGGAATCAAATTATTTGCCAAATTATTAATTTGTCGACTTTAACTGCAGTTTGGCACTTTCACTTTTTATTCAGGAACATCTCATGCATGCCCCCCATGACAAACGCGATATTGTATGTGAGGAACTGCTGGAGAGGGGAGTTTTAATGGAATGTTTGATACCGCACGGCGAATGGGAGAAAAAAATTCTCTGCATTTCTCTGTAAATTAGATGCACAGAATTATAATTACTGCAAAACTATTGCTTCTGCAAAACTATTGCTTCTGCAAAACTATTGCTTCTTTTATATCGTAAAATACAATGCTAATATTTGACTTCCTTTTTGAGCTTTTTTTATTTTGCCAGAAAACCAATGAACCCAATACAGAAATGTATCAAGTGTCTGTAGTTTCCCACAATGCAATGTGCTTCACCTACAAGACGATAATAGTTTGATTGCGGTGTACATGTTTACATTCAGAGAGCAGCATTTACAGCAGTTCTTTCAGTCTATAATATTGTACTATAATATTGCAGTGATATTAACATAATGTAACTTTGTAACTAAATCATTTTGAATAAGGTATGTCTTTAAAAACTGAAAGAGCACTGCTGACGATACTAACTAACTTTGCCATCTGATTGAACAAACAAAGACCACTGATTGCACACACTTACCAATTCTGTAGAGACAAGACAAATCAAAACAAACTGGAACAGTGTCATTTTTTGAAAGGAGATGAGCGGCAAATTTTCAATGCGAAAAGCTCTCGGGCAAAAATGTTCCTTACAAACATATTTCTGTCACGTGCACTGTATTCCACACGTGAGTCCAGCTGCGCTCTCATAGCGAGAAATGAAAACAAAACCTTCGTTGCAGCTCATTTATAAACAAAACACTGACGACCCATGTTTCCAAATTCTTGTTCTTCTAACACAACATGGCGTCTCTCGGTCATCTGAACACTGTAACAGGTAAAAACAATCTTCAAAGCTATCGTGCATATTAATGAAGTTGCACCTCATTCACAATAGAGCGTGCTGATTGGTTTGAGCCAAGTCTTTCTCATGAATTAATGCTACACACAGAGAGACGTCACGATGCACTCGCAGGTAAAGACATCCACTCTCCACGCTGGAATACACGCAGGGATCTCATGGCCCTGACGCAGCTTCAAAAATGAGTTCAAACCTGAAGAACCAATTTGCTCGAAATAACGCAAAAACAACCAATTTTCACTTTTTAGTGCAATATATGTGTCCTGATAGGGTTTATAAATTATCATAATAATTATATTGTAATAATACATTTGCATATATTTCTGTATTATTAATTTTCTTTATAAATTAGTTTTTTTTTGTTTTATTGTATTAGTCATTCATTAAAATTTTGAATTATAATTTATATAATATATTTTAAAATGAATAATTATGAATAATTATTTTATTTTAAAGTAAAACAGCATTATACAGTAGAATATGTATTATGAAATATTTTCATTAAATTAGTATTATTGCCTTAAGTGTTTTCCTTTATTAATTTTGTTATTGATTGTAATATAAATAATGACTAACATTATATTGTAATAATACATTGAAATATATTTCTGTATTTATTATAATTCATTTGATTTATGAATTAGTTTTTCGATTCACTATCTATTGTAATAGTAGTAATTTACTGATTGATTTATTATATATTATATTCATAGAAATAATAATAACATATATAATATAATATTGAACATAATTAATAAAAATATATTAATATTATTTTATTTTAAAGTGAAATAGCATAACACGGTAGAATTAAGTAATTTTATTACACTAGTACTTTTGCCATAGTAATGTATTAATTACTTTTATTGATCATAAATTAAATAATAAATAAAATATAACTATATTTTGAATAATACTAATAAATAAATAACTGATCACTTTCCCAGAGGCAGTGTGTAGGATGTTGTTGTGGTGCACTGTGACAGACAGGAGTGTGTGTGAAGTGTTTCTCGAAGACAGACATTCGTTCTCCAGCTGTGCTCTCTGTTTTAATGACAGCAAAGATGAGCATCATTTGTCGGCTGTATGTTCACCGTCTCATCCTTTATTTGATTCTGCAGTTCTTCCTGGAGAAGCGACAGAAAGCCACACTCTGAAGGCCATCTACTCATCTGTGTGTGTGTGTGTGTAAAAACACTACGCTCTGTCCTGCATTATGGATGTTTGTTTGAGTACTCTGCCCTTGTGAATTATTGAGGTGAAGTTCAGCCTCCTCTCTCAGGTTTCTACATGTCATTTGGTTTGGTTTTATTTAATTAAAGCTGGTTTTAATAATACTGGATAATAATGTCTGTGCTTGTAATCCGAAACGTGAAGCAGACACACTCGCCGGGATTGCTTAAAATATCACACAGCAGATTTGTTTATTTTGTCTGTACTAAAAGCTATGAATGTCAGAGATGTTTTAGTACATGTAATAATGATAAAATATCAAAAAATACATTCATTTCCTTAATGGAACGTTTGTGATTTCGCCATCAAATCTTGTGAATGAGCATGAGGAGTTTAAAATATTCATCCAAAATTATTAAAGTCAACATACTGTAAAACAAGCATAATGTGAGCTCTCGTACTGTGAAACTGGTTAGTATTAAACGATTGCTTGAGCGTTAAATTAGGTCTTTATTTAATAAAAGAGGAACATTTTATCAAATTTAGTATGCCAAAGTTTTAGTTATATTAGTAAACAATATTATTTTTAAGATCTAAAGTTGTATGTGATATTAAAGCACTATAAAAATGAACATTTGGTAACACTTTACAATAAGGTTGTGTTAGTTTATGTATTTACTAAAGGCTGATTTATACTTCTGCGTCAATCGCATGCGTATGCTACGGCACAGCCTACGCATGGACACATAGCCCCTCGCCGTGGCAGTCGCGCACCTTTCAAAAAATGTAACGCGTTGCGCAAGCTCTGTGATTGGTCGGCTTGGTAGCGCTGACGAGTGTGGGTGGAGGTGAGAGACGCGCACCCGATGCAGCGAGTGTTTACAAGTGTGGAGTCCCGTAAAGGAGCTCCAGATGGAGACTGTTGTTTTGTGTTTACCTTATGATTAAAAAATTGCACAGTTCCCACCTCAAAATGAGCGAGTTTGAGCCACTTGTACATTAAGGAAGTGTTCAGAAAAAACAAAACACCAGCAAAGAAACTCGACACTTACTGCCAGCTAGCGTTTCAGAAGTGTATTGCAGAGAAACAGAAACAGTGCACAGAAGTATAAATGCATGGCTACGCGTGAGGCTTGCGCCTTGGGTCACGCCGATCACTAGACGCAGAAGTATAAACCAGGCTTAACACAAACAAACAATGAACAATTCATTTACTACAGTATTTGTTTATGTTTGTTAACATTAGGTAATAAAAATACAGTGGTTCATTGTTAGTTCATTTTACCTCGAAGTGTATTAATTAATGTTAACACGCAGGATGATAATAATAATTTGTTAGTAAATGCTGAATTATGAATAATACACGCTGTACAAGTGTTGTTCATGTTATTAAATAATTAACTAATGATACCTTATTGTAAAGTGTGACATTGTTATGTTATCAAATGCTATAAAAATACTGCTATGAAAAAGGTAGAGTATTAATGTATTTGATGTTTATGTGTTTGAGTAAAATGTGAATATTTGTTAAGCAAATGACATTATTTTAATTTGAAATATAAAAGAAATGCTACCGGACCTTTAAAGGTTGTACAGATTAACATTTTACTCAAACACATAAATAGCAAATACATAAATACTCAACTTTTTTTTCTGAAAAAAAAAACATCAAGTAAATCTAAAAAATACAAAAATTGTGTTAAAAATTGAAGTTTTTTTTTATAGCTACATATTGCTCATAGTTAAAATGATAGTTCACCCAAAAATCATTTAGTCATTTTCCTATTTTAAACCTGTTGATTTTCTATATTCTATAAAAAAACAGAAAAAAAGATATTTTGAATGTTGGAAAGTGGTAACCATTGACTTCCATATGGCTCGATTTTAATGATCTAAGCGCAAAGTCTAAAGTGTGTGGCGCAAAAGCATTAAGAGCGTGTTCGAATCCACTTTTGCTATTTTAAGGACAAAAAAACATGGTTTGCGCCCCAGCACATGGCCTAACAGGGTTGTGCTTAATCTCTTAACAAGTTATAGGTAGGCCCACACGAAATCTGCGCACGCAGAATTCCACAGATTTTTTGCTCATTATTAATTCTGTTTATTTACTTGAGTAAATGTGTTTAAAGCTATATTTATTCAGTTTTTTATTAATTACATTAATATTATTAACTAATATAAAAATGTTCATCTGATTTATGTACAATGCAGTCTGTACAGTAATATTTTCAGTTTTTTAGTAGATATATTATAGGAGAGACTTGATTTGTTTACCAAATAAATTAGATCGAATTGGATTAGCATTTTAAACATTAAATAAAAGATAAAAATATATAATTATTTTTATATCACATATTAAGGTTTTAGTTATGATATTCCCAAAATAATTTCTTAGAAATCCACAGATTTTTACTAAAACTCTCCACAGAAATAGCAAAAAACGTCCGCAGATTCCGTCTGGACCTGGTTATGGGTGTGTTTTGAGCTTAACTTGCAATAAACCAATCAGTCTCATCTCTCATTACTTTTAAGAGTCAGTTGCGTCGCGCTGTGGCGCATTTGCTATTTACATGGCTATTAACATTCAAAACTATTTCTAAATTTAGTTCTAATTTCCAGCAAATTAATAAATGAACAAAAATAACGAAGTGTGGTCAAAAAAATTAGTTATATAAATATGGACAGATATAAACTTGTTTTTATTAAAACAAATATAAATATGCATATAATAAATAACTGCTAATAATAATAACATTATACACATGCAAATTGTCACGAATAAACTGAAAAAAAAGCCCCCTGAGGTGAAGGCATGGAGGCAGTGGTTTTTATATTTATGTAGAAAATAATCATTTTTGTAACATTTTAATCCTTTTTTTCATATGTGAAGATATTTGTGTATTGCTGTACATCCTGTGTGTATTAAGCAATGTGTAAGCATTTGGACCTGCATAGGGACATAATTAATGCGCTCTGCACTGGACTTTAGACCAGCTTTAAGTTGATCAATGGCGCAGTCTATTTCAGTTCCTCAAAAAAGCAATGCACCAACAATGTGCCTTAACACACCTCCCTTTATAGACCGCCACACTCATGAGTCCACAAAGTGGCGCAAATGGATTTTTTATTTAAACAACATGGCGCAAAATGTGAAAATTAGGGTTGCGCTGGTCTGAAAATAGCAACAAATCACACGATACACTTATTGCGCCGTGGACCATAGTATTTTTTTTCCTAATATGGAATTCAATGGTTACCGGTTTCTAGCATTCTACAGAACATCTTTTTTTTTGTGTTCATAAAGATTTGTAACCGCTTGAGGGTGAGTATAAATTGAGGAGTACTATCCCTTTAATAACTAATTTGAACCAATTATTATATATAGAATTTTGCAAATGGTTACTTAAAGATATATTTTTAGAGTCATTTACACATGAATCATGCATGAATTCTCAGAAAATATAAAAAGAAACTGAATTTATAAGCTCTCTTAATTGTTCCCCACAGCTATATATTGCTCATTGTTAATTATCTAAGGACATTTTTTTTGTAAACTGTTACTTAAAAATACATTTTAGGATCATTTACACGTGAATCATGGATGAATTACCAGAAACATCTATTTTTAATTCCTCTTTATAGCAAATAACAACCTGTATATTATGTCCATTGCTGATTATTAACAGCAGCCTGTACAGCATAGATATTTATATTAGATGTCGCCTGCACTGTTGTTGTCTATTGGAAGGAATGCGTAAATAGTGCCGCCATTTTAGTACAGGGTGGCGCTCCTTTGAAATGAATGCGGGACCAAGCTGCAGTGGAGGACTGAGGCTATCCAGAGCCAGAGATATACACATATATCTATGATCGGGAGTTTTCCTGGTGGTCAGTACGCAATTTTTTTTTATTATTATGAAAATTATAATTTTACATCACTTTTCTATATTGATGGATCAGTGACAGCACCGGCATTGCTGACAAAGAGTTTGTTTGTGTGCATGTAAATGTATTATCCTCCCTCCTGTTAGATTTGATCTAACCTGTGTCCTGAAACACACCCCCTCTCCTGCTTTCACTTCTCATTCTGACAGAGGGAGCGATTCGTTTGTGAATGAATCTCCGTTATGAACGTCTAGTTCACTTAGCTGACAATAATACAAGTTTCTGGCACCGCAGCATCTCGTTGTCATGTTTCTTTTGCATTGTTTGCTTATTTAATCAACAAAACTAGCATAAGCCCAGTATTTACTGCAAGTTGGTGTTATTTTGCCTTATGGTGAATGCAGTAAGTGTCTGTATTATCATCAACAACGTGACTTGTTGAGCACAAAAGTTCATAACATAAAAAACGATATCTTACCTATGAAATGTTCTGCCTTTGTGCTTTGTTTTCTTTGTTTGCTCGTTACTACACCCGTACACAGTGCTAAAGTCCAGCATCTTCACATTGGCACACAATCTTGACTAGTTCGGTTGAATGACGTTTGTGCTGGGAGCACTGTACAAATGCGACGGCACTATTGACGCATGCTCAGGGTCCGTATGCGATATCTAGTGTATATATCTATGGCCTGTACAGTATGTTCATCTATTTGTAAATATCTGATTCCAGTTAATACGACTTGTATATTATGTTCATAATGCATCCATCTGTAAATATTACCCATACTTTTCTAGAATTCCACTTTTAACTTATACCTGTATCCTGCACTTGCTGCTATTGACCTCCTGGTTAGACCTAAACTGCATTTCGTTGCCTTGTACATGTGTAATGACAATAACGTTGAATCTAATCTAACATAACCGCCAAAGAAGAATAGAAATAGGATGAATTTAGATATCATGTTGACTTTAATAATATAATCCTTCAGACCTTTTATGACATATAAAACACGTCTTTACACTTTTGCTCATTCACTGACCTTCAGGACACAAAACCAGGAATAAAAGGTCTCACAGATGTCCTTTGAGAGACCGTATCCATATCTGCAGTCTTTAAGCTTGACACTTGGCTGTGGTTGTCCTCCATGCTTTATGCCTCCCAGTCGTCTTCATCGTCTGCTGCTGACTGCTGTGGTGCTGGCAGTGGTGGAATCACGTCTGACATCCTGGCGAAGGCACCGCCCGAGCTGGCAGGAGCTTCAGATGAGTCTCCCTGACCCCCTGGACCCTTGCCTGAGATCCCTGTCAGATATTCACAAATAAAAATGTAAGAAATGATGCATGGGGTAGGATAAAAACTCGAAAATGAAGGTTTCAAACGCACCTTTCCTACGCATGGCCAGTTTATTGAAGAGGTCCGACATCAGGTCTCCACCGCTGACCGTTGCCCCAACTAGAAAAAAAATAAATAAATAAAATGGCTATTTCTGTGGAAGTTAATGGGATTTGGGAGATGTGTTGACTGATGTGTTGACTTGTTCAGGGTGTCCATGGATCCTTAAGAAGTTTTAAATTTGATACTGTAAAAATAAGGCCTTAATAAGCCTTAAAATGTCTAAAATTTACGTTTCAGAGGTCTTAAAAATGCAACCGAACTAGGGGTGTAACGGATCACAACCCACAGTTTGGAACGCACTTG
This sequence comes from Danio tinwini, assembly GCA_903798205.1. Lineage (NCBI taxonomy): Eukaryota > Metazoa > Chordata > Actinopteri > Cypriniformes > Danionidae > Danio > Danio tinwini. Next base: position 686,126 of record CAIGQZ010032693.1, read on the forward strand.
ACCTGTGGATTAATGACTTTATTTGACCTTGTAGGTTAATCCAACATTTATAACAATTGCAGAGAGATCGCCTCCCACGTCGTTCAATTCACGTGTATGAAAGCGTTTTGGCTTCCCTGTAAAATATAACGATGACGGAAAAAGTTGTGGTGGGACCTACCTAAATGCTTTCTTAGGTTATTAATTAAAGGTGTTTTCTGTCACTGTTTGTTAAGCCTATATTAATGCATTCAGTGTAAAGCTGCACAATTAAACATTAAAAGATCATGATCTCAATTCAAACCTGCGCAACATGAATGATAATGATTTGCATGTTTATTAATCCTTCAAAGCGCTGCATTCAAATCTTGATCGAGAGCGATTCAGTTTCTACTCTTTTTCAGTGAGTTACAAACAATTAAATAACACAGAAGTGCTGGGAGAACAGTTTATAGTTCAGATATAAACACTGATGTTTATAGTAAAGATTAAAATCACAGTTTAATGGAACTCTATGCTGGTCAATGCTGTAGCAATTATATTGTTTAACCAATAGATGGCGACAAACAACCATCAAAATTATGTCACTGAATAGGTTTTTAAAAATGATCCACCTGTAATAAAACATTATGTTTCGTGTGTGAATTGTTAAATCATTAATTGAAGATAAATATGATCTGTTGTACAGGATGTTAGATATTTATATAGTTAGCATTATCAGCAACAGTAGCAAAAATAATCTTTCCTATTAAATATTTTCCTTTTTTTCAGCTGGTTCTTTCTTGATTTTTGGTCTTATTAAAATTACAGGTTCTAATTTCTGTTTGTTAAAACCAATGGTGTTTGCAGTAATATTTTTATATAAATGAAAAGCAAATGACATTTGTCTCCCTTTTCTGCTGATTTGAAAAATGGTCTGCTCATGATTTAAAAACCGTAGTGTGATCCGAACCCTGAGATTTGTGATCTGTTACACCACTAAATCGAACCGACCCCCATAAAAAGATTTTGTTTCTATTTTAAAATCTACAGAAATTTCTTTATCATCACGCAGAACAACATAGTCGGAACCAAAGTCCATTTATAGTCTTTGGCAGAAGCCAATAAAAAACATACTCACAGGGATTGTGTTTACGCAATTAACGTTAGCTGGGATTTCGCTCTATAATAGCTTGTAACGGTTGCGTCAACCTGTACAGACAGTTTTTTTTTTAATCCATTCAGCCGATCTCTAGGTCTGGCACTTTTAGCTTAGCTTAAGTCATTGATTTAGATTAGACCATTAGCATCTTGCACAAAAATGACCAAAGAGCTTTAATAACTATTTATATACTTTTTAAAACTTGATACTTGGCGGCTCAGTGGTTATTACTGGCGCCTCAAAGCAAGAAGGTCACTAGTTTGAGTCCTGGCTGGGTCAGTTGGCATTTCTGTGTGGAGTTTGCATGTTCTCCCTGTGTTGACATGGGTTTCCTCTGGCTGCTCTGGTTTCCCCGACAGTCCAAACACATGCGCTATATAGGTGAATCGAATAAAGAAAATTGGCTGTGGTGTACAAATGTGTAGGAGTGGGGTCATCAAGTGTTCATGATATGGATTGCCTGATTGCCTCCGTACACGATGTAACTACAGAAGTGTCCAGCTTTAAAAAGAAAAATTATACCAACTCTTTGGTTACTTTGGAGAAAGATGCTAATGGTCTAATCAGATTCAATGACTTATGCTAAGCTAAGCTAAAAGTGCTCCCACCAGACCCAGAGATCGGTGGAATGGATAAAAAAAAAAAAAGTAAAACTGTTTAACTCTTGGAAAAAAGTGGAGTGTTACTTAAAAATTAGGCTTACTTTATTTGGCAACAACTTTTAAACTGCTAATTGATGCAAATATAAAATCAGCCAATCACATAGTAGTAGCTCAACGCATTTAAGCAAACAGACGTGGTCAAGATGATCTGCAACCGAGCATTAAAAAAAGATGATTTAAAGGCATTTTTATTGTCAAAATATAAAAAAATAGTGTTATATATAATGCTGACCTATGTAAATGACATTATGATTTGAAGAATGTTCCAGAATCCAGAGAAATAAGCGATTTAATTCTGAGATGTGTGCTGTCTGTTCATACTAATGATGAAACACACTCTGGTTTGGTTTTATAGAAAACCATAAATCACCAAATATGCTTTAATATGTTGTGTGTTTGACTGCACAGAGCATTATAGCAGAAACTATAGTTAGTATAAATATTATAATTAAACTATATTTAGTCTGATAAAATTCAGTACAGATAGCATGGTGGCTCAGTGGTTAGCATTCTGAACATATGCTGGAATAGTTGGCGGTTCATTCTGCTGTGGCGACGTCTGAAATAGAGACTAAGCCGAAGAAAAATTAGTAAATGAATGAAAATCCAGTCCATGTGATCACAAGCGGAACAACAAGAAGTGGTGGACTGTGGAATAATAAAAGCTTGGTTTTTTTTATTGTCACATAAAACATGCAATAACCCCCTAGCAGCATTTAGGTTAGATTTATAACATGGATGTGCTTTTGGAAGCTTAAAAAAAAACTAATAAAAACTCCACTACCAAACACCATTATAAAGTCTGAAAAAGTCGTATAAATATCAATGATGGCTTGAGGGTGAGTAAATTATGGGGTCATCTTTATTTTTGGGTGAACTATTCTTTTAATTTTTTTTGAAAAAAAAATCATGCCTAAAGAGAACATGGTTTTCCAACCACTACTTTTATTATTTCTTGCAGCAAAGCACATATTTTAGGAGAAAAACAACTAGCAAAGTTTATTCAATTACATTCTCTCCCATCTTAAATGTGGCATTTACTCGTAACTCCTAAATCGTCATTAGTAATTACTTTTAACTAAGGCATGGCGACTTCAAAAGACCACATATATATATATATACTGATCATATATTAATGAAGAACTGGAAATATCAGAGACTCCTCCAGTCTAGAGCCAGTCAATTTCAGAGCAAATGTCAAGCAGATTTAAAAAGCCTAAATAGGGCAGATTTAATGAAAGTAAATTTCTGGTTTGACCTTTCCAAATACCACAGTGTTCTTCCATATATCAGCAATACTGAAACAATGAATTCCTCTTGTTTTGAAAATGTATATTCTTGTACTCCTAATATAAAACACTACAGAGTGCATACGTTACACACTGTATATTCTGGCTGGTTGCCAGGTTGTAACTATACAATTGCTAGTCGGTCCCTTGAGTAATTGGAGAGTTCTTGAGATCGAACAAAAAAGAAAGATTGTACAAGATTTTGATGTATTCTCACAATTAGAAAACAATTAAATATGTTTCAAGAAAAGCCGTCAAAAAAATCTGTACTTTTAAATAATATAAAATAGAAATGATTATTATTATTTATAACATCCAGATGAAGTCAAAATGATTCTCCCTCCTGTGATTTTTTTTTCTTTTTTGAATATTTCCCAAATGATGTTTAATGTTGCGTTCACAACAGATGGCGATGAAGCGTCAATCGCGAGTGATTTACATGTTAAGTCAATGCAAAGATGCGAATAGGTAGACCCCCTAGTTTTTCACAATTTATTTTGTAATTTTTTGCGATAAAAATGACTGACTTTGTGGCAGTAATTCCTAGAATTTTGTGGACAATTTTGCCATAAAA
>CAIGQZ010032693.1:719898-745117 GCA_903798205.1 Danio tinwini
TGAAACTACTACAACAACGTCTCCTACTACTACTGATACTACTACAGAAATCACTACTACTACAACATCTACATCAACAACATCTACTACTTCTGAAACTACTACAACAACGTCTCCTACTACTACTGATACTACTACAGAAATCACTACTACTACAACATCTACATCAACAACATCTACTACTTCTGAAACTACTACAACAACGTCACCTACTACTACTGATACTACTACAGAAATCACTACTAATACAACATCTACATCAACAACATCTACTACTTCTGAAACTACTACAACAATGTCTCCTACTACTACAGAAATCACTACTACTACAACATCTACATAAACAACATCTACTACTTCTGAAACTACTACAACAACGTCTCCTACTACTAGATTAGATTAGATTAGATTCAACTTTATTGTCATCACACATGTACAAGTACAAGGAAACGAAATGCAGTTTAGGTCTAACCAGGAGTGCAATAGCAGCAAGTGCAGGATACAGGTATAAGTTATAAAGTGCAGTTATAGAAAAACTATGGTGATATTTACAAATGGATGTACTATCAACATTATATACAGGTTGTGTTAGCTATGAACAGAGATTTACAATAGATGAATAAATGTACAGGTTGCTATTAATAATCAGAAGTGTGCAGATAGATAAACATAATTACAAATGTATATGTACAGTGGATGTGTACATAATTACAAATGTACATGTGCAGTGGCTATGTACAGTTCAAATAAATGAATCAGTGCAATGAATGTGCAATTTTTAAATGTGCAAATGTTAAGTAGTGCAGTGATTATGATGAGTCTGAGTTATGAGGAGAGGAGAGTGGGGTGTATTAGGGGGGCAAAAAGTCAGTGGGGAGCAGAGTTCAAGAGGGAGACAGCTCTGGGGAAGAAGCTGTTCTTTAGTCTGCTGGTTTTTGTCCGGGGGAGCCTGAAGCGCCTGCCAGAAGGCAGGAGAGAAAACAGTCTGTGAGCAGGGTGAGAGGAATCTTTAAGAATACTGCTTGCTCGGCGCAGACAGTGTTTCCTCTGGATGTCCTCTATGGCTGGCAGAGTGGTCCCTGTGATGCGTTGGGCAGTTTTCACCACCCGCTGCAGTGCCTTACGCTCCGCAACAGAGCAGCTTCCATACCAGACTGTGACACAGTTCGTCAGGATGCTTTCTATTGTGCAGCGGTAGAAGTTCACCAAGACGGCTGATGACAGCTGGTTCTTCTTAAGTTGCCTTAAGAAAAATAGGCGCTGGTGAGCCTTCTTGACCAGGCTGGAGGTGTTGGTGGTCCAGGAAAGGTCCTTGGAGATGTGGGTCCCCAGGAACTTGAAGGATGATACAGGCTCGACGGCCATCTCATTGATGTAGATGGGATCATGTGAGCCTGTTCGTCCCTTCCTGAAGTCCACAATGAGCTCCTTGGTCTTGTCGGTGTTAAGGAGCAGATTATTGTTGGTGCACCACGTGGCCAGATGCTGTATCTCCTCCCTGTAGGCAGTCTCATCATTGTTGCTGATTAGACCAATCACTGTGGTGTCATCTGCAAATTTGATGATGGCGTTGGATCTGTTCACAGGCCTACAGTCGATGGTGAAAAGGGAGTAGAGGAAAGGGCTCAGCACACAGCCCTGTGGTACACCAGTGTTGAGTGTGACGGTGGTGGAGCAAATGTGGTCTGATCTAACATTCTGAGGTCTGTTAGTCAGAAAGTCCATAACCCAGTTACAGAGAGACGTGTCTATATCCAGGTCTCTAAGTTTGATCATTAACTTAGAGGGTATGACAGTGTTGAATGCTGAGCTGAAGTCAACAAACAGCATTCGTGCGTATGTGTTTTTATTGTCCAGGTGTGTGAGTACAGAGTGCAGTGCTATGGAGACTGCATCTTCTGTGCTCCTGTTGCCACGGTAGGCAAACTGATGTGGGTCCAGTGTGGATGGCAGAGAGTCTTTCATATGTGCCAAGACCAACCGCTCGAAGCACTTCATGATGATGGGTGTGAGTGCTACCGGGCGGTAGTCATTCAGGCATGTTGGGCTGGAGTGTTTCGGCACTGGCACAATAGAGGTGGTTTTAAAGCATGTTGGCACAGCTGCTAGGTTAAGGGACAGGTTGAAAATGTCTGTGAATACCCCAGCGAGCTGTTCTGCACATGCTTTGAGGACGCGCCCAGGAATACCGTCTGGTCCAGCAGCCTTACGCACATTGATCCGACTCAGTGCAGTGTAGACTTCTGAGGAGGTGAGTGTAATGGGTGAGTGGTCGGTTGAGGAAGTGATCCTGATGTAGGGTTCATTATTGTCTCTTTCAAAGCGGGCATAAAAGTCATTAAGCTCGTTCAGGAAGGAGACATTTGTGGCTGTGGGTGTGGAATGGCTGGGTTTGTAGTTGCTGATGGCCTGTATGCCCTGCCACATGCGCCGAGGATCAGAGTTGGAAAAGTGCTCCTCTACCTTTAGCTTGTAGCAGTGCTTGGCCTTTTTGATGCCCCTCTTCAGATTAGCCCTGGAAGTGCTGTAGGCCTGTGCATCCCCTGATCTGAAGGCAGTGTTGCGTGCCTTCAGCAGGAGGCGCACCTCCTTGTTCATCCATGGCTTTTGATTTGGGTATGTGGTGATCTGTTTCTGGGTTGTAACACTGTCAATGGTGGTGTTGATGTATTCCAGAACAGAGGAAGTGTAGCTGTTAATGTCTGTGTGAGAGCCACATGTGGCCTGGGAAGCAAACATACTCCAGTCTGTGTGTTGAAACCTGTCCTGGAGTGTGGAGTCTACCCCCGCTGGCCACACTTTGATGGTCCTCACTGATGGCTTCACACGGTTGATGAGGGGTGAGTATCGGGGGGTGAGGAACAAAGAAAGGTGATCTGATTGACCCAGGTGGGGGAGGGGGGTAACAGCATAGGCTTCAGCCATGTTTGTGTATACCTGGTCCAAAGTCTTGTTTCCCCGTGTGTGACAGAAAATGTTTTGATGGAATTTGGGGAGCACTGTCTTTAAGTTTGAGTGATTAAAATCCCCCGCAACAATAAAAGCAGCCTCCGGGTGAGCAGTCTGTTGTTTGCTGATGGCTGCATGAAGTTCATTCATAGCAAGCTTTGCATCAGCATCGGGTGGAATGTAAGCAGCGATTATAAAGGTGGAGGTGAACTCCCGTGGCAGATAAAACGGTCTGCATTTGACCATCAGAAATTCCAGGTTAACAGAGCAATGTCTCCCAACGATGACAGAGTTTGTGCACCACGCTTTGTTAATATAAATGCATAATCCTCCGCCTCGGGTCTTACCGGAGTCATCTGCCGCTCTGTCTGCTCGGAATGTCTGATGCTCAGTTAAAGATACAGCGTTGTCTGGTATCCCGCTGTTTAGCCATGTTTCTGTGAAAATCATGACATTACAGTTCCATAATCTTTTGCTGTGGTTGATGCGCAGTCTAATCTCATCCATTTTGTTCACCAGGGACCGTACATTGGCGAGGAAGATGCTGGGTAAAGAGAGCCGGTGTGGTGTTAGCTTTAGCTTAGCTCTTAGCCCGCCGCGCTTCCCCCGCCTTTGTTTACGTTCCCGTTGCCGTCTCCGAGCACTTCTGCCCGGTCGGACAGAGCGCTCAGCATCGGGTGTCCTGGCGATCTCTGGGATGAGTCGTAGATTGCTGATAAAACTGTCCGGAATGCACAAACCAATATCCAAGATCTCCTGTCGGGTGTACGATGTAAAGGCATTACTGTTCTGCACGAACAGACCCGAAATGAGCAGGAAAAATACTGCAAGATTGCAGAAACTGGAGAGATGCCGAGCCTCGCGTTGTGTACGCGCCGCCATCTTGGTCATATATCTACTACAACAACGTCTCCTACTACTACTGATACTACTACAGAAATCACTACTACTACTACATCTACATCAACAACATCTACTACTTCTGAAACTACTACAACAACGTCTCCTACTACTACTGATACTACTACAGTAATCACTCTTACAACATCTACATCAACAACATCTACTACTTCTGAAACTACTACAACAACGTCACCTACTACTACTGATACTACTACAGAAATCACTACTACTACAACATCTACATCAACAGCATCTACTACTTCTGAAACTACTACAACAACGTCACCTACTACTACTGATACTACTACAGTAATCACTCTTACAATATCTACTACTTCTGATACTACTACACAGACTACTACTACTACTACTACTACTACTACACCAACACCTTTACTACTTCTGGTACCACTTTACCAACGACATCTACTACTACAAAAAAACTACAACTACTACTTCAACAATCCCAACTACAAATACAATCGTAACTACTACAATGACTACTGCTACTACCACTTCTCAAGATGTGTATACTGACATTACATATGGGCATTTTCACATATTATCATTATTACATATTGTATTATTTTTTTATTTAATTTTACTTTTTTAACATATTTCGACAGAAAAATGGATGTAAGCTTGTTTTATGAAGGTAAAGAGCAGGATCCCAGAGTTAGGCAAATCCCATCTGAGGACAATGAGATAGACTGCAGTGACAGTGAGTAGAACAAGGTTTGAGCAGAATTGTAAAAAATATCGTAAGAAGTTCAAAAAGTAGCACTGACTATCATTTATAAGTGATCAGTTTACACAGCAGGCAACACACAAAATAGGGGTCAAATATATAGACCAGTAACAAACCACTACAGTGCTCAGCATGTATGAGTACACCCCTCACAAATCTCTCATTTAAATTAATATTAGATCTAGGGCTAATCTTACAAAATAATTTATGATAGCGATCCAAAATTAGTACAGCTAAATTGATATGTTAGAGAAAAATATTGAACAACAAATGTAAAAGAGCAAAATTCAACAACAAAAAAAATTATAAGATTTAGTTGACATTTTGTAGTTTGTATTTTTTTTCCAATATTTCGCATGAATTTAAATGTATTATCTTCTATTTCTATAAAGATGTTCTGTGAATAAAATATTATTTTCAATAAATATATCAGTTTAATAAATCTGTTTTGTTCAAATGCACCAAAATATATGACCTATATTCGCAGATAAATGGATAAAAATGTTTATTTTCAACATGGGGTGTACTCAGTTATGCTGAGCACTGTATATGTTTTATGTGTTCTTCCCTATTTCCGTAATGATTCTGTTACAATTTGAATAAGATTTGTAAATTATTAATGCTCTCTGATTACTGACTCATGATATTTGATATATAATATGTGAAGAATTTTCCCTGTGATTTTGTACCATTGTTGCATAACGTTGCCTTACACCAACAACACATTTTTTTGGGGGGTGGGGGGTCAAACCAAAAACAACTTTTTACAATAAAATGTTCCCAAACAAACTAAAAAATCAAGTTGAATCATTTTTGTCATGTACTATTCAAATATGTGCAGTAGAGGGTTATTTAATATGCATTGCGATCATTACAAGGAGCCATTAACTTGCATTGTCATTGTTTTTTGTTTATCTTATTTTATGGTGCATCTCGTGTATTTTTCTGTATTTGTTTATTTAGGCTATGAACATATTAAAAAAAATTGTTGATGAATGTAAACAGCTTTCAAAATTCCACTTGCGCGTAAGTTAATCACATATGACGGAACCTTTTTATGTTATTATTGCTTATCGTATTTGTTATTTTTTGCCATTATTATTTATTTATTTATGCATTTATTTATGCATTTATCTATTTAAGCATTGATGCTTTGGCATTACTTACTGAAAGACTGTCATACTAATAATCCCTTTGCAAATGAGGCATTCATTTGGTAACTAAGCAACAGAAATCTAAATCTGTAACAATAAAGGCACTGAGTACTCAGCATTTATGCAGAACATATTTCTATACATTTGCATGAGTATATGACATGCTATTCATTTATTTATGGAACATATAAGAAACAATCTATATGGATCCAGGTTAAGGTAGGCTACATAAAATTAGTCCAATAAAAAAAATCAAAAATCCATACGTTGTTATAACGTTGTTATATGCTATTTAAGAGATTTAATATACCAATCTAGCTTAATGTATTTATTTATTTATTTATTTATTATTAAAGGTCCTGTAAAGTGGCGGGACACATAGTAGCTCCTCCCCTTTAAAAAACAGCCAATAGCATTCTGTTTTTATCACAGCTCTGCTGGTGAGAGTGGTTGAGATCAAGCAGATCAAATGAAAAGGAGAAGCGTCTTGAAGGGGGCGGGGCATGTCAGATACTAGAGAGGATTTGATTGGCCAAGATTGAACGAGAAACACCAATCTATTTAGACAGAAGTGACTAACTGCAAGCTTTACATGTTTATATCGATTTTATAAACGCGAATTTTGTCACCGTTTTGGAGGACACTGGCTATATATCCTTAAAACTAACATGTAAAATCTTTTTATTTCATTTTCACGGGACCTTTAATGCATGAACCACAAATACAAAACAACCATGCCATGGGTAGAACTAGCAAATTAAATTTGCGCCTTTCGTGCCATGTGACGTCACTTGCGCACTCGACCCCGCCCCCTTTAATCCCGTGTTTTGACATCCTCGCATCAGCACCACTCCGCGCATCCCTTCATGCGCGCTCTGGGCACGGAGGTGGAGGCGGAGGCGGGGGTCTCTCGCTCTTTCGGTCTCTCTCACTCTCCGTTCAGCCATTTAAACATCAGCCCGTGCAACCGGTGAGGGGAACCGACACCAAAGCCACTCCGCCCGGACATCATCACTCGTCGGCGCTTTACCGGGATGTCGAGCCTCCTGGAGAACCCTTTGCAGGCGGTGCTCTATTTGAAAGAGCTCACCGCCATCGTGCAGAACCAGCAGAGCCTGATACAAACGCAGAGATACCGGATAGACATACTCGAGCGCCGGCTGGAGGATCTAGCGACGGAAAATCGGCAGCTCCGGGACTCCGGCAGCCATCACCGGCACCCTCCACGCTATCATCCGCCTCCGCCCCCCCGGACCTCAAGCTTACCCCGAACCAGCAGAGCCGAGACGCCGCCGGTGCAGACCCAGCAGCAGCAGCAGCAGCAGATCTCCCCGTTGGATATGCAGCTCGTGCCCGCTGGACCCAGCACTGCCAGTCCGGACTCTGCTGATGAAGATGAAGACCCCCAGGACCCCTGCTGTCGCTCCCTCGTCCCGCAGACACCTGCCACCTTGTGCCGAGCTGTGGGACTCCCACGGGCATCTGAGTGAGTGTTTTTTTTTCATCACAAATGTCATTGAACACAACAAATGAGCCTTTCTTTTGGGAAAACACGAGATGCTGAGGCAGATTACATGCGCAATCGGGATTACATAACAATTTCACTGTATGTAGGCCACCGTGAATATGCAATTGCATATCAATAACAATTGTGGTCAACGTTTCTTTAAATATAATGAGGGTTTGCTGAATTTATATCTGTGCTTATATGCATGTGGGTTTGGTCTTGAATTAAAGGGATAGTTCACCCAGAAATTAAAACATTTACTCATCATTTACTCAACTTTAAGTGATGATCATACCTTTTTGAGTCTTCTTTTTTCTGTTGAACACAAAAGAAGGTATTTTGAAAAATGTATCTCCATTTACTTCCATAGTAGGAGTAATAAATATTATGGAAGTCAATGGTTACAGGTTTACAACATTTTTCAAAATATCTTCTTTTGCGTTCAATGGAAAAAGAAAAAGAAAGTCAGGTTTGCGACAAGTGAAGGATGAGTAAATGATGATAGAATTTTCAGTTTTGGGTGAACTATCACTTTAACTAAGCTACATTCTCTGAAATGCATAAGAAATTATGTACATATTCACTCTTTCCAGGGCAAAAGGTCTGAAGAAAGAGGTTTTTAATGCACCTGATTATTTTGCGGCAAGAATGCATTTTTAAAAAGCACTTAAAATACTTTATTGCCAGGGAGCTACATGGAAACAGTCACACACACACACACACACACACACACAGATTTACGCGTAAAGTGCGGCTTTAAGTGACATTCCCATAGTGCATGTGAAGCTGATCCGCCAGCTGGAATCTAATCCACAGTAAGAGAGAGAGAAAGAACGGGATACTTAGTGTGTGTGTGTGTGTGTGTCATCTATTAAGGCTTCTCATCCGCTTCAGTGCACATCTCACGCTGCATTTGTAGAGTATTCCCTGTGTGTGTATGTGTGTGTATCTGTGTGTGTGTGTTATACCCCACAAGCAAAACTGGAGTGATACATTCCCCTCTGATTTGTTTAATGGTAGCATTATCTCTTGCTTTAGGGTAAAAATCACTTAGAGTCTTGAGTCTGAAATGATGTTACCTTATTTTGGTGTTTGTTTATGTGACAGAATACATGTAGTTGTGCTGGAAGTGTGAGACACTCATCGCCAAGGAGTTTTAGGGCCCAATTATGCTCATGCAAGCAGCTCATTAAAGTCAATCCCGCATGAGCATCTTCAAAGTGTCTGCTTATGACAGGTATATTTTCAGCCTGTTGCATGCTTATTAATGAGCAAAGACGAGTGTTTGTAATAGATACACTGTAGTTCATCCTGAAATCATCATTTATTCACTATCAATGTGTTTTCTTTCATCTGTGTGATGCAAAAAAAAAACACTCAAAAATGAAAAACTCATTTAAAATGAGCTGAAACAACACAAATCTTGAGATAAACTCTTGGGACAACTTTATTTTGCTTGTTTTATGTTCAATCCACTTAAATTTGTAAACAAAATTAAGTTAACTTAATTGATTTGTGCTGGGACAGCATGTAGAAATTGTGTGAAACGCTGCATTTTTTTCTACAGTGAAGATAAAATTTCCAACAAGAAAGCACCTGGGAATTTGACACGCACAACAGAATATTGCATTAATAATGAAAATCGCACAAGACCCACAATAGCAGGACTGCACAGAAGTGATATGCAAATATGACTGTATTAATAGCACCGCTCCAGTGAGTAGTAAACATATTTGATGAGCTGTCAACAGTGGAGGACTCATTTTCAGAAGAACTCTTTATTTAGAGACTGAAGTACTTTAAATGTTATTGAACGACAAGCAGGGCATCATGGTGGCGCAGTGGGTAGCACGATCGCCTCACAGCAGGAAGGTCGCTGGTTTGAGCCTCGGCTGGGTCAGTTGGCATTTCTGTGTGGAGTTTTCCCCCACAAGTCCAAAGACATAGGTAAATTGGGTAAGCTAAATTGTCTGTAGTGTATTTGTGTGAATGAGTGTGTATGGATGTTTCCCAGTGATGGGTTGCAGCTAGAAGGGTATCCGCTGCGTAAAACATATGCTGGATAAGTTGGTGGTTCATTCTGCTGTGGTGACCCCAGACTAAGCCGAAAAGAAAATGAATGAATGAATTAATAAATAGCTATTTTGTTTACTGAATAAACACAAGCACTGGATTTTATTAAAAGTGTTGTTTAGAATCACAGAGGCGTGTGATTGTCATCTGGTGTGTCGATACTCAAAACTGCAATACTTTTGCAGACAATATCTGTTTCAAGAGTTCACACTTAGCTGATGATTGAAAATAAAGCTTGTTTGGCATGCTGTCCCGGGAGAGAGCCCTGAGCTTATAAGATCCTCGAGCCCTGGGCTCCCTCCCGTTGCAGGGCGAAAGGGGAGTTTGAGCTCAGGTAGATCTCGATGACTCCCCCCTTGCTTATTTGTAGCTAAGTGTCGTATATGTATGGTTGAAAAGAGGTGTACTCGTTTAGAGCTTAGCGATGGTATAAAATTTTGTGATCAATTGCTTAGAGTGCTTGTTATTTGCACTGTGGAAGGAAACCGGAGAACCCGGGGAAAACCCACGCGAGCACGGGAAGAACAAGCAAAACTCTGCACAGAAATGCCGCCTGGTTTAGAAGGGGATTAAACCAGAGACATTCTTGCTGTGAGGCAACAGTGCTAATCACTGGCCACCATGTCACCCGTTTGCAAAGGAGGGAAAGTAGGGTTGGGTGGGGGGTTCTTCAAGATGAATATATTGAGATAAGAAAGCTCTGGTTATTTATATTGAGTTAGGAATCAACTGATTGGATAATTAGTCGTGAGCTGATGCTGGAACAGCTGAGAACAATCATAAGCACGTGGTCCTCTCGAAATTTGTTTATAAATAAACATCACAAAGTAAAAGGAAATATGACAATGACTACATTGTCATATTTTCACTTGCATCAACAATATGTTTTGTGCAGTGAACTCGTTCATTCATTTTCCTTCAGCTTAGTCTCTGATTTATCAGAGGTCACCACAGTGGAATGAACCGCCAACTATTCCAGCATATGTTTTATGCAGCAGATGCCCTTCCAGTCACAACCCAGTACTGGTAAACATCCATAAACTTTCATTCACACACACACACACTCATACCCTACGGCCAATTTAGTTCATCCAATGCACCTATAGCGTATCTCTTTGGATGGTGGGGGAAACCGGAGCACCCGGAGGAAACCCACACCAACATGGGGAGAACATGCAAACTCCACACAGAATTGCCAACTAGCCCAGCCGGGACTCGAACCAGCAACCGTCTTGTTGTCAGGGGACAGTGCTAACCACTGAGCCACCATGCCACCTGTGCAGTAAACAGCTGGCTGTCAATTTAGCATGCTACCTTTTATTTCAATATGCTATTTTTTGTTGCTATACTTCATGTTGCCTAAGTAGTATGTAGGATAATAAGTCATATGTTTTATTATTCATGAACTGATGAAATGTGTTGTAATTGTATCCATCTATCTTACACTTATTGCCTTATTATATTTTAGCGAATAAGCTTTACCGTTCAAAAAACATTTCTATTACACAAAAGGTTCTTTATAGTACAAAATGGTAATATAGATTATTAAAATGTGCTTCACTGAAAAAAGTCCAAAATGGTTCTTTGATTGGTAAATTGGAAAACCCTGTTTTAGAACCTTTATTTTAAATGAGTGTTAATTGTTGCATATAACATGCATTATTATTTTATAATAATATTTTATATCCATTAAAATATTCTCTTTTTATAAATAAAATATTATAAATTAAGAGGCAGTGCAGTGGGTCAGTGGTTAGCACTGTCGCCTTACAGCAAGAAGGTCGCTGGTTCAAGTCCCGGCTGGGCCAGTTGTCATTTCTTAATAAAATAAACATACTTTATTAATCCCTGTGAGGGGAAAATTATTTGCCACTATTAACATCAACATCACAATACAATAAATTATTAAACAACAAATATCACAAAAAAGTACAACAGCACACCAGACAACAGTACAACAACACACCATTGCATCAATACACATCACAACACAGTAAATAACTAAAAAAACATATACAAATTACAAATTACACAATGGACATCACGGTGGCACAATGGGTATCACGATCACATCACAGCAACAAGGTTGCTGGTTCGAGCCTTGGCAGGGTCAGTTAGCATTTTTGTGTGGAGTTTGCATGTTCTCCCTATGTTGGCGTGGGTGTTTCAGTTTCCACCACAGTCCAAAGACATGCGCTATAGGTGAATTGGGTAAGCTAAATTGTCCATAGTGTATGTGTGTGAATGAGGATATGTATGGAAGGGCATTTGCTGCATAAAACATATGCTGGACAAGTTGACGGTTCATTCCACTGTGGCGACCCCTAATTAATAAAAGGAATAAACCGAAAAGAAAATGAATGAATGAAATTACACCACTTCATTAAAAAAACTAACTGCAGTTGGGATAAAAGGACCTTCTAAATCTCTCCGTGGAGCAGCGGGGCATTACTAGGCTCTCAATGAATGAGCTCTTAAGTGTTCTGAAGGTATTATTTTGTGGATCTCCTTCACATTTCAAAGTGATCTTTAATTTAGCCCTTGTTTTCTTTTTTTACTGTCACCTCAAGTTAATCAGGATTAAAAACTGCTTTTATTCTAGCTGAAATAAAACAAATAAGACTTTCTCCAGAAGAAAAAATATTATAGGAAATACTGCTTAAAATTTCTTGCTGTTAAACTAATTTGGGAAGTATTTAAAAAAAAAAAATTAACAAGAGGGCGAATCATTCCAACTTCAACTGTATGTAAATAACACGTGGATTTCCACCTTTCCAGGAGTCAGACGGTCCTGCACCAGTTCTGCTGTCCAGCCCCTGAAGCCCCAGAAGGAGAGTCCAGCACCACCTGCTTCAGGTGAGAACAACAATTTAATGAGACAATCAGACGAGTGTTCGTCAAGTAAAGTCATGCAGTAAGAAGAGTGAGAATCTACTTGTTTACTGCAGCCGGCATTGGTTAAGTTTTCCAGCATTGAATGGTAGTGTTTTTATTTTGAGACCCCTATTCTCTTGGCCTGAGGCATTCTGGGTGATGGGATTCAAGCTAGCGGAGTGTAAGTGTTTGTGTGAGCTGCAGGTGTAGTTTAACCCTGGTCCGTCCTCTGTCTGATAGACTGGAAAACTCTCGGCATGGATAAGCAAACATCACTCAGGTGGAGAGAAAGTATGTGTGTTTGTGTGTATGTGTGTATGTGTGTGTGTGTGTGTGTGTGTGTTTGTGTGTGTGAGTGTATGTGTGTGTGTGTGTGTGTGTGTGTGTGTGTGTGTGTGTGAGTGTGAATGTGGCAGTTCTGCACTATTTTTAAAACTTGAAACCATCTGAGCTTTGTTGAACGGATATTTTATGCTGTCAACAAACCCAGGTCTGAACAGATATTCTAAATGAAACAGCACTAACTGAGAGCGCAATGAACAGAAAATACACAAAAAAAATTTGTGTTGAAAATTTGAAAAAAATTTACAACTTTTTATTTCTAGAGAAACTGTGACTCAGTTGTTGAAAAATAGGAAAAAGAGGCAAGATATTTTAGTGTTCAGCAGCGGCGAGGAAAAAACTTCACCAATTGGCAAAAGTGAAGGATAAAAAACTTAGAGAGATACCAGGTTCAGTTGGGCATGACCATTTCTCCTATGGCCAAATGTGTTGTGCAGAGCTGCAGTCTAGGCGCCGGAGGCTGGAGTACGCTGGACGTCAGCGAAGACTCGTCTGTCCACTACGTGATGCATTGAGTGTATGCTTTACTAAAAAGATAGGTCTTTAATCTAGTTTTGAACTGCGAGAGTGTGTCTGAGCCTCAGACATTATCAGGAAGGCTATTCCAGAGTTTAGGAGCCATAAATGAGAAGGCTCGACATCCTTTATTCGACTTTGCTACTCTAAGTACTACAGAAGCCCTGAGTTTTGAGATCTTAAAGAGCGGGTTGGATTGCAGTGAGACAGGAGGTTGGTTAGATAAACAGGAGCTAGATTATTAAAAGCTTTATAGGTAAGAAGTAATATTTTTAAATCAATACGAAACGTAACAGGCAGCCAGTTTAAGGAGGATAAAATTGGGGTGATATGACCATATTTTCTAGACCTGGTAAGAACTCTGGCAGCTTAATTTTGTACTAGCTGAAGTTTGTTAATAAAGGATGCTGGGCAACCAGAGAACAGAGCAGTACAGTAATCCAGCCTTGAAGTCATAAAAGCATGGACTAGCTTTTCTGCATCTGATATGGATAGCAAACTCCGTAACTTAGTGATAGTTCTCAGATAAAAGAAAGCAGTTCTTGTGACATGGGAGATATGATTTTCAAAAGTTAAATTGCTGTCTAATGTGACACCCAGATCTTTTACTGTATGTTCACACCGAAAGCGACGAGAGCGTCAAAGTAGCCGGAAATCATTCATTTTCAATGGGAGCAGGCGGCGATAAGCGGCGAGGAGCAGCGGAGCGCGTCTGGGCGTCATGAAGTGTTGTAATCAAGTCAACTTTATGGTAATGAGCTCTGACGCGGTTCGGTGGCAACCAATCAGAGTTAGGACAATTCTAAGGGCCCATGCATTTTGGAGGCCCCCAGAGATATTATTAGGGGTCCTCTCCCCACCCCACCCCCCTCCCCGCCTGATATTATTTCAGTTTATATAAAAAAGTGTATATGTAGTTGGGCCACATAAGGTAAACAAAGTGTTGTCAATAAAAAGGTAAATTTATATTTAATCAATCAAAAGGTTGCTGGTTGTCAAAGACTTACATAGTCAATTTATAAATTGTCCCTTTTAATTTCATAATTTTCTTAAAAATGACATGCTTGGTGGTTATTAATAAAAGCATTTGCTCAAAATGTATTTAGACCTATTTTGTTATCATTATGTGTGTGTGTAGCTACAGAACAACACCCAAAATGAATGAATGATAAGCAGATTTTTTTTGTATATGTGTGTTCAAAATGGTCACCTTTTTAAAGTGTCTAATTATTTTTGGACTGTAACAAAAACTCTCAAATTTTTTTTCTGGACAACACCAAAGAGGAGCTCTATTTATGTAGAAATTTGTTAAAATAGTCGAAAAAAAAGCCAAGATAAGCATGAAATTGGGACATTCCAGCCGGGGCTTGAACGGTGCTAACCACACAGCAAAATCCTCTGAGTAAAATTGACTCAGTTTAGAGTGTATTTGGTCCCTCTCTAAATTGAGTAAAAGTTACTCAGTAGCAGAGTTGAAGTTAATGAGACAGTGAAGGGACTAATTAGGTGATGATAGAGCACTGACGATGAACACCTGCTGCTAATAAGCAGAAACAAAAGAAACACAAAACTACATCTACCTTCAGTCACAGCCTTAGATGAAATACACTGAAATGAAACACACTGAATCTCTCACTCTTACTTATTACCAACCCATTTGGCCTTATTTCAGTCA
The DNA here is from genome assembly GCA_903798205.1 of Danio tinwini. Classification (NCBI taxonomy): domain Eukaryota; kingdom Metazoa; phylum Chordata; class Actinopteri; order Cypriniformes; family Danionidae; genus Danio; species Danio tinwini. Next base: position 734,640 of record CAIGQZ010032693.1, read on the forward strand.
GACTCTACAAAATTCCATATAGTGATATTAATGAGAATTAACTGATTAAGTAATTTTTTACAGCAACAATAAAAAACAACGCCACTCTTTGTGTTTTAAGATGTCACCATTGAGGAGAACAGCAGCTGCTTTACTTGGGCTCTTTGATTCGATTTATGTTTGTCTTTTTGCTTTGTCAAATAAAGTGTTATGGCAAGCACTGCATAAAGAGTCCAAAAATGTGACTAGGATAATTGATTTAGTTACTGGTCAAACCAGTAAGATTGGTTTTGATCTATTAAGTTTGAATGATGTTATATCATGAAAGTAACACTGTGTATCAAGAGAATGGAACTCAGCAATATTTTTATCAAGTTATAAAACACACGTAACATCTCTGAAAGACTCAAAACACACAGACATAAATAATCAGTGTTTGCTTCAAAATGATGGTGAGGTGTTTTTTTTCTGCAGTGCATGCTGGGAACTATGGATGAATGTTCTATGATTCTCCTAGCATGAACTGCAGAAAAATATATCTAACTGTTGAGATGCATACGCTGACTCTTGATGTCTGTGTCTCTAAATTTATTCAGATGCTCAATGTGTTTTAAAAAAATGAATAAAACCACAGTTGAGGTGCATTCTCTTGAAAAACAGAATTTTGTCTCTTAAGTGATAAACCATCATTTTAACATAATTTGCAAAGCTAACACTATGCAAAGTTAAACTTATAAGCATTAGGAATCAATACACGATCATTTAATCTGATTATATTCACCCTCTTTATACTTGTCATAACAAGCAAAGCAACACTAACATTAGAAATCAAGTTTAAGAGCCCAAGTAACTCAACTACTGTTTTCCTTGATAGTGACATCAGAAAAGTTTTCTTTTTTTTGTAAAACCTAAATAACTAAAACAGTTAATTCTCAATAAATTGCATATGGATTTTTGTGGACATCTGAGTCAAAGAAGTAATGTTAGTGAGGCCAGCAGGGGGTACCCAACCTGTGGTCTGTGTGGGTCCTAATGCCCCAGTATAGTGATGGGGACTCTATACTGCTCAGTGAGCACCGTCTTTCGGATGAGACGTTAAACCGAGGTCCTGACTCTCTGTGGTCATAAAAAATCCCAGGATGTCTTTCGAAAAAGAGTAGGGGTTTAACCCCGGTAATTCTAGCCAAATCTGCCCACTGGCCTCTGTCCATCATGGCCTCCTAACCATCCCCATATCATAATTGGCTTCATCACTCTGTCTCCTCTCCACCAATCAGCTGGTGTATGGTGTGCAGTCTGGCACAAAAATGGCTGTCGTCACGTCCTCAAGGTGGATGCTGCACACTAATGGTGGATGAGTAGATTCCCCTCAATGTGTAAAGTGCTTTGAGTGCCCAGAAAAGCGCTATATACATGTAAGGAATTATTATTATTATTGTTAAAGAGGTTAATCAACCAGGTTAGTAATAAGTGAATCTGCTGCTGCTGTTTGAAGTCAGTTGTAGTTTTGTGTTTCTCTTTTGTTTGTGCTTGTCAACAGCAGGTGTTCATCGTCAGTGCTCAGTCATCACTTTATTAACCCTTTCACTGTCTCACTAACTTCAACTCTGCTGCTGAGTACCTTTATTCAATTTAGAGAGGGACCAAATACACTCTAAACTGAGTCAATTTTACTCAGAGGATTTAGCTGTGCACTGTGTGGCGACGATGCTAACCACTGCGCCACCATGCTGCCCCTTTTTTTTTTTTTAGAAATTACAAATAATAATAAAAAAGAAAAACATACAGTATGTTTATTAATATAATTTTTTTTAAAGGAATTTAATGTTGCTGTTTTTTGCAGCTGCATGTTGCATTGCGGTTGCTAGTGTGTTTTCTGAGCCGAGGTCAAGTCATTTACATCTGTAGCACAAGATTATTAATGAAATGAAGTTTAACCTTTAACTTAAAGGTCTGTTTAAATGATTAACCCTATAGGAATGAGTAAGTAACCGTAAACCTAAGAAAGCACTACTAATGAAGTTAACCACATTTATTGATGAACAGGAAAGTGTTCATTTCTACAGAAAGCCTGTTGTGATTATGTTCCAGTTATTTCCCAAATGGTTTAATGAGGGAGTAATAAGGAGAATATATAAGCATGCAGTAGTTTCTCACCTCATGTTTGTAGAAAACAACTGCCTGGGTTTTGTTTTATGATGCTGAAACCTGTCGTCTTGCACAATCTGCATGAAAGAAAAAAGCATATTTATTTGGAGTTATATCACGGGAAATAACATCAAACTATTCACTGCCTGCACCGGTTCACTTAAGGTGAGACACTGCAGGCGAAAACACTGTTGTTTCACGCATCTGTCAAGTTTGAGTATTTTCTGGTTTTCATAGTACAGTCTAATGGAGGGGTTTTCAAAAAATGAAAAGCCTGTCATCATTTACTCACTCTTTACTGATTGAACACTAAAGAAGATAGTCACTTTATTCTGATGGTCCATTTGTTCAATTTAAGTTACATTGCATCTACGTGGCAACTAATTCTCAATAGATTATAAGTAGACTGTTTGGGGTTGGGGTTAGGGTTTGTAAGTTGACATGTACTTGCAAAGTGTCTTACAGTGAGTTAAATGTCTGTTTAGCAGCAGTATCAACAGATATTTAGCAGGTAGTCTACTAATACTCAAATGGACCTTCAAAATAAAGTGTTATCAGTTAGAAAAAGCTGGGACAGTAGCTGGTACCCATTGACTTCAATAGTAATTTTTTGTCTTTGATGGATGGGTGCCATCCAATAGCATTTTTCAAATGATCTTCTTTTGTAGGTGACGCAGTAAGTAGCACTGTCGCCTCACAGCAAGAAAGTCGCTGGTTCGAGCCTCGGCTGGGTCAGTTGGTGTTTCTGTGTGGAGTTTGCATGTTTTTCCTGCGTTTGCATGGGTTTCCTCCGGGTGCTCCTGTTTCCCCCACAGTCCAAAGACATGCAGTACAGGTGAATTGGGTAGGCTATATTGTCCGTAGTGGATGTGTGTGAATGAGTGTGTATGGATGTTTCCCAGAGATGGATTGCGGCTGGAAGGGGATCCGCTGCGTAAAACATATGCTGGATAAGTTGGCTGTTCATTCCGCTGTGGCGCCCCCAGATTAATAAAAAAGGGACTGAGCCTAAAAGAAAATGAATGATAGAATCTTCTATTGTGTTTAGCAGAAGAAAGAAACTCAGTTAAAACCACATGAGGGAGGCTAAATGATGAGGTAATTTTCATTTTTCTGTGAACTTTAGGACCATTTTCTCAAAATATTCTGTTTTCTCCAGTAACTAATCTCCAGACTTCATTGGTATGAAGTGGAATAATTTCCACACAGCTTTTGAGTACTTTTAGAAGGTCTACTTTTTTACATATAGTGCTTAGCATAAATGAGTACACTCCATTTTGAAAATCCATCTATCAGTCATTCTTTTAATATTAAATTTAGAATTTATTCATTCATATTTTTTTTCGGCTTAGTCCCTTTATTAATCTGAGGTCGCAGAATGCGGAATGAACCGCCAACTTATCCAGCATATGCCCTTCCAGCTCCAACCCAGTACTGGGAAAAATCCATGCACACTCATACACTACGGATAATTAGCTTACGTAGTTCACCTATAGTGCATATCTTTGGACTTGTGGAGGAAACCGGAGCACCCAAAGGAAACCCAAATGAACACAGGAAGAACATGCAAACTCCACACAGAAATGCCAACTGACCCAGAGGCTCGAACCGGCGACCTTCTTGCTGTGAGGCAATCGTTCTACCCACTGCGCTACCATGACGCCTACATTTAGAAAATTAGAAAAAATCGAAATAGGACTTCATGTTTCAATAACTACACAACAATCAAATAATAGTTTGTGTGTTTCGATTTTATGGTCAAACTGAAGATAGGTAATACGAAAAAACATTTGTAGGTTATTTTTATCTTATAATAACAATATAATAATATAGTCTTAATAAGTCTTATAATAATTAAACAATTTCATGCAAAATTGAATATGAAAAGAGCAAATGAGGTGATAGTCAGTGGTTAGCACTGTGGCCTCACAGCAAGAAGGTTGCTGTTTTGAGTCCCGGCTGGGTCAGTTGGCAGCTCTGTGTGGAGTTTGCATGTTCTCCCCGTGTTGGTGTGGGTTTCCTACGGGTGCTCCTGATTCCCCCACAGTCCAAAGACATGCGCTATAGGTGAATTGGAGAAACTAAATTGGCCGTAGTGTACGTGTGTGTGTGTATGAGTGTGTATGGATGTTTTCCAGTGATGGGTTGCAGCTGGAAGGGCATCCGCTGTGTAAAACATATGCTGGATAAGTTGCCAGTTCATTCCGCTGTGGCGATTTCTGTGCCGAGGAAAATGAATGAATGAATGAATTTGAATTGAATATGAAAAGAATGAATGAACACAAGCTGAAATGTGATCTCAAGACACTGCTGGTAAAATGGCTAAATAAAAAGAACTAATAGTTATGAATAGTGGTGTAAAATGGGTCTGTGTACAATCAGAGTATGTACTTCAAAAATGACTTTTGCTGCTTGTTTAAACTACTTATTTAAAATTAGTTAAAACAGCACAATTATAAATTAATTTGGGGGGGGGGAGGGAGGGGCAACTTAATTTTTATGTTCAATCCACTTAAATTAGTAAAAACAATTAAGTTTCGATTTGTGCTGGGACAACATGAATGAACTGTGTGGAACCCAGCATTTTTTTCTACAGTAGATTTACATATTTTTTTTTTTTATTATTTGAAAACATTTATGAATTATACAGACGATACCCTGATTGTACACATACATTTTTACACCATTATTGATAAATATTAGTTGGTTTTATTTAGCCACTTTTTCAAGTTTAAGCAAAACATACTGGTTTGATCACTGTTTTGTTGGTCTGAAAGAACCAGTTCGAGTAAAAAAACTGGACTTCCCATTATTAGTGGGAAATACACTGCATATTGGGTTAAAAGTTTAACACTGAAAAAAAAACCTCTTAAATATACGCTCTTTCACACTTGTGGATTAAAATGTACTCCAGTTTTAACACTGAACAACACCCAACAAATCACACTGTATATATATAGTAAATAGATAAAGATATTGAAAAAATTTTAAAGATTTATTTTTGTCCTTTATTAAGTGGATAGGACAGTATTTTAGACAGTAAGCAAAGTGGGAGAGAGAGAGAGAGAGAGGGGGTAGGCATGGGAAATGTCTTTGAGCCGGAATTCGAACCTGGGACGCCCTGAAGTGCTACTGCACCATATGTCTGCACTCTAACCACTAGACCATTGCGCCGACATCACACTGTATATTTAACACTGGAATTTTTGCTGTGTATGAGTGTTTACCAGTGTTGTGTTGCGGCTGGCAGGGCATCTGCTGCGTAAAACATATGCTGGATAAGTTGGCGGTTCATTCTGCTGATTAAAAATAGGACTAAGCCAAAAAAAAAATAAACGAATAAACAGAAGACACCCTGATTGTACATTGATTTTAAACTATTAGTTGATTTTATTTAGCCATTTCACCTTCAGTGTCTTGAGATCACATTTCAGCTTGCGTTCTCGGATCAATTGTGCAGCAGACAAATCATCTGTGGAGCAGCGTCTGTTTTCACTCTCTTTTAAGGTTCTGCTGCATTTGTTGTGGTTCCTCGGAGGCGAGCAGTTCTTGGCGCATGAAAGATGGAGAAGCTTGCTCTGTTCTCCTGGCATCGGAGTGCTCACACAGCTTAAGTGGCCTTTACTCCAGGGCAGCAGCTAATGTGCTGACAGTGAATGCAGTCAGCAGTGTGCCTTGCAAACCCGTGTCTACACAGAGAGAGGGAACCTGGAGAAAATGGAAATGGGGGCAGAGCTGTGTTGTTAAGCAGAAGAGACATACTTTATGACATTCTCATGATTTAAACATCCCACTTCCACTCCCAGATGCTTCTTCATGAGCTCAACATAAGAGGAAATGGCTTTGTCATGTGTGGGCTTATGTAAGATTGTGTGGGTTGTTAGGTTTGATTTTCTAGGCTTTGGTTCATTTGTATATGAAATCTGTAGTATGGGAGTAACCAGTGTGCGGATTATACATTGACGATCAGGGGGGTCAACTTTTTTGGTAATGTTACAGTAGTTTTGTTACAGTCATTTTTGTATTTATTTAAAGGTGCTGTATGTACGTTTTTGACTCTTCTAAAGCTTAAAAATGCCATAATATGTGTGCAGATATTTAAGAAATATCCTAAGTGAACATACTTGTTGAACTGAAAAACAATGCTGAAGTCAGATATTCTGCTTTGAAAATGCTTTTTCTGTGCCGGAACGCTGTCTATGTTTAGGTAAGGTTAACCTGCACAATGCCAGTTTAGCCAATTAAAAGTCAGCACCCCAGTTGCCAGCGTATTTCATTCATTAATTCAGAAAGACTCTAAAAGCATGCGTCCGTCACCGAAAATGCGCCTGAAATGCGACCTTCGGTGGACAGTATCAGACGTCGAAATGAGACAGATTCAGTTCCACATAAGGTTATTATTGAGCAAATGATATAAATATTAGGAGTGTAAACATTAGGTGAGCAGGTTACATTGTAACCGCGTGTCCTAACAACATGTTCTCTTTAGCTTGAAGGCGTAGGGCTAAGGGGAAGGGGTGAATAGCCCTTCGAACAAAAATTTTTTAGGACCACACTCGAAACCAGGAGATAAGAAAATTTCCCAGAATGTACCAGCTACAGCGGCAGTTTCACTGCACCCGGAAGTAAGGAGAGCCACAAATTAGTATTTTTTGTCAGTATTACGAATTTTTATAACAAACAAACACATGTTTTAATATATTCATAACTGCGTTTATGTTTTACTGCCATGCTTTTATAAAAAAACTCTAAAATAAAAATCGCAAAATTTCGCTATCTATAATCCTAAATAATAAGTCCTGTACAGCAGTCCCACAACATTCTGACACTCAATGACACTCCAATACCAGACATGTGCTACAGGTAAATTGGGTATAGGCTAAATTGTCCGTAGTGAACGAATGTGTATGGATGTTTCCCAGGGATGGGTTGTGGCTGGAAAGGCATCCACTGCGTAAAACATGTGCTGGATAAGTTGGCGGTTCATTCTGCTGTGGCAATAATGTGTGAATAAATATAGACCAGCTTGAACTATTTCTCACTATTAAAGGGCTGACCCCTCCATACAACTTGTTTTGACGTCCTTCAGGGGGGAATCAAGCTTTAATTAGAGGGGTAAATCTCTCCCAACCCCCCTGTAATTTGCACCCTGGGAATAACTAAATCAAATGCATTTTACATTACACTGTTAAAAAATTTGGTAAAACTCTATAACTACACACTATGAATCATTTATTAAGCATTAGCAAACAGTGAATTTATTATTTGTTAAGCATTAACTCTACATTAATAAGCGTTAGTAAGCAGTTTATAACTGCAGCTACAAATGCTGTATTATTGACAAACACATTTATAATGTGCTTAATAATTTTACTTTCATAATTTGTGACTGGTTGATTTTTCATGACTAAATTAAGTATCACATTATTTACAAACCATTAGCATTTAAGAGTAGTTGGAGTTTTTTAAGACCATTCAGAATGAGTTAGTAAATGATTAATAAACTATTGTTATATAGTTATATAGTAACCATTATAGTAATGGTTACTATGTATGTTAATAAATGCTTTATTAACTCAACTTCATGCAGTTTTGTGACCTAATCTAAAGTGAGGACTATTTATGCTTTATAAATCCCTTATAAATGACAATTAAAGGCTCCGTATCAAATGAACAACAATCTTTGCAATCGTATCTAAAAAGTAAAATGACTGTAAAGTTTAATCATTGTCGAATAATTGGAGAGTCAGAATAAGACATAAAATAAGATAAAACAACAACAATATAATAATTTAACGATATAATAGGAAACAATGTTAAAACTGTACAGTAATTTTATTTTAGTTAAGGTTGCAAAGATTTATTTTTTTGTTTGATACAGTTTCATTTGTGTCTCTTCAAATAAATATAAGTGAATATTGTTGTTTATGTTATTTTTTTCTGTTTAGAACTGATCCTTTAATTGTCATTTTAAGGGATTTGAAAATATATAAATAAATAAATAAATAATATTTGCACACACACACACACGCACGCACGCACGCACGCACGCACACACACACACACACACACACATATATATATATATATAGTTGAAGTCAGAATTATTAGCCCCCCTTTGATTTTTTTCTTTTTTAAATATTTCCCAAATGATGTTTACAATAGTTTTAATAACTCATCTCTAATAACTGATTTATTTTATCTTTGACATGATGACAGTAAATAATATTTGAATAGATATTTTCAAGACACTTCTATACAGCTTAAAGTGACATTTAAAGGCTTAACTAGGTTAATCAGGATAAATAGGCAGGTTAGGGTAATTAGGCTAATCGTTGTATAATGATGGTTTGTTCTGTAGACTATGAAAAAAATATCTTAAAGGGGCTAATAATTTTGTACTTAAAATGGCTTTAAAACTTTTTAAAACTGCTTTTATTCTAGCTGAAATAAAACAAATAAGACTTTCTCCAGAAGAAAAAATATTATCAGACATACTGTGAAAATGTCCTTGCTCTGTACAACATTATTTTGGGAAATATTTGAAAGAGAAAAAAAAACAACAAGCTAACAATTCTGACTTCAACTGTATATAAAAATATCTTTTAAAATAATAATAATAATAATAATAATAATAATAAGAAGAAGAAGAACAAAAATAATAATCTAACAAAATAACTAACAATAACAGTCAAAAATTAATACACTACACTACACTACATTACACTACACTACACTACATTACACTACACTACACTACACTACACTACACTACACTACACTACACTAGTGAACAATATTGAAAAAAATAAATTAATTGTATTTTCTTTCTATTTTTAAAGTTCTGTAACTAAAATATTATTATAAAAAATATCTGTTTAATAAATCTGTTTTGTTGAAATGCACCAAAATACATTGCCTATATTCACCAAGAAATGGATATAAATATTTTTAAAATGCAGTTTACTCATTTATGCTGAGCACTGTATACTGTATGTATATAATTATTTATATTCTAAAATAGGGTGGCACGGTGGCTCAGTGGTTAGCACTATCGCCTCACAGCAAGAACGTCACTGGTTCAAGTCCAGACTGGGCCAGTTGGCATTGTGGAGTTTGCATGTTCTCCGCGTGTTGGTGTGGGTTTCCAAAGATATGCGCTATAGGTGAAATGGATAAACTAAATTGGCCATAGTGTATGTGAGTGTGTGCAAGAGTGTGTGGGTGTTTCCCAGTGTTGGGTTGCAGCTGGAAGGGCGTCCGCTGCGTAGAACACGTGCTGGATAAGTTATCGGTTCATTCCGCTATGGCGACCCCAGATTAATAAAGGGATTAAGCCAAAAAGAAAATGAATGAATGAATGTAATGGAATCAAAGGTGGCATGGTGGCTCAGTGGTTAGCACTGTCACCTCACAGCAAGAAGGTCACTGGTTTGAGTTCAGACTGGGCCAGTTGGCATTGTGGAGTTTGCATGTTGGTGTGGGTTTCCTCCGGGTACTCTGGTTTCCCCCACAGTCCAAACACATGCGCTATAGGGGAATTGGATAAACTAAATTGGCCGTAGTGTATGAGTGTGTGTGAAAGAGAGAGTGTATGAGTGTTTCCCAGTACTGAGTTGCGGCTGAAAGGGCATCCGCTGCATAACACCTATGCTGGAATAGTTGGTGATTCATTATACTGTGGCGACCTCTGATGAGGGGCTTAGACAAAGTAAAATGAATGAATGAATATTCTAAAATACTAATTGCAACTTATTTCAATTAAATTGTGCTTCGTCATCCAGTGAGCAGTTTCTGACCATTTAATGATGAACTGAAACCTTCACTTGATCACCGCAAACTGTTTCCCACGAACACCGTGTTGAATCTGCAACCAGTGAAAGCCTGCGTGTAGTAATTAAGCAGAGTTAATTAGTGGTGAGTGCGCACTGGGTTGTGATCAGTGTAGATTAAAAGCGGGTGAATCTGGGTCAGCCACTGCTCACTTGTGTCATCTGAACCGCAGCTCCGTTCCTGCTGCAGGAGAAGAACAGAAAGAGGAGAAGAGAGACGACCAGCCTGACGTGCCTTCCTGCTCACATCCACCAGAATATGAGCTCTCGCCTGATCTCAAACAAAAACAGGTACAACACACGCACGCACTCACACGCACTCACGCATACACACACTCACAATTATTAATTATTATTTTACATTTCAACAACATTAAAGAATGAGTTCATTTTATGTCTGTCTATCTATCTATCTGTCTGTCTGTCTGTCCGTCCGTCCGTCCGTCCGTCTAGCTATCTATATGTCTGTCTGTCTATCTATCTATCTATCTATCTATCTATCTATCTATCTATCTATCT
>CAIGQZ010032693.1:747744-761051 GCA_903798205.1 Danio tinwini
TCTATTCTATTCTATTCTATTCTATTCTATTCTATTCTATTCTATATTGCTCCGTTCTCTTCTATTCTATTGAGTCATTAAAATGTTTCTCTGCTCTATTCTATTCTATTCTATTCTATTCTATTCTATTCTGGTCTGGTCTGGTCTGGTCTATTCTATTCTATTCTATTCTATTCTATTCTATTCTATTCTATTCTATTCTATTCTATTCTATTCTATTCTATTCATTGTTCTGTTTTCTTCTGTCCTCTCTGCCAGGTCCAGTCTTTAGCGCGGTCTATCGACGAGGCTCTAAGCAGCTGGAGCACCATTCGAGATGGGGAAGGGGAGAAGTCTTCTGCGGCCCCTTCCACTGGACCCCATCCCGAGGGGCTCCTGATGGACTCCTCGAGCCTACAGGAGGCCACACAGAGTGGCTGTGGGGAGAGCATACCTCGCAGCGCCAGCAAACTCATGATGGCTTTCAGGGATGTCACTGTTCAAATCGACAACCACAACTTTCGCCTGTCCTCCTCCATGCTGGAGTCAGTTTCTCTTGGTAACGGCATATCAAAAGAAACTGGCTCAGAGCCCCAAATTGGGGGACAAATTGCAGGCCAGACAACGCTGTCGGCTGCAGTGGAGCCTGAATTTCCTCCTCCTCCACCCAGCGAGGAAGAAAAAGAGAACCAACAGCCAATTGGATTGGACACAGTGGCTGCAGGTGTAGGGCTTGAGGGGAAACAGACCAATCAGGTTGCACCGGAGATGGCGGAGAACAGCTCAGACCCTATAAGCAGCAGCAGCACCTCCACATCAGCATGTGAGACTATGATTCTGTCTCTGCCCCGTCCACACTGCCAGAACACACCCTGCGGGACGCTCTCCACAGATATCGCACGCAAACGCCTGTATCGCATTGGACTCAACCTCTTCAACGTGTGAGTACAAACATCAAATGTTCACATTTATGCTGGCTTTTTAATGTGTGTTAATGCTTTTGCTCTTTTTAGTTCAACGACAGTAAAACACAAAAAAATGAAGGGGCAGCTATAGGTCCAATCACAATTCTACCCCTTAGCCCTACCTTTCGTTTTGCGTGTTTACGTGAAGGGGTAGGGGTGTCCCAATTCTCTTTAGCTTGAAGGCGTAGGGCTAAGGGGAAGGGTTAGATAGTCCTCGAAACCATGGGGTACAAAAATTTCCCAGAATACACATGGAAGTAAGGAGATGCACAAATTAGTATTTGTTGTCATTATTACGAATTTTTACAACAAACAAGCATATGTTTTGATATATTAATAACGTTGTTTGTGTTTTGCCGTCATGTTTAAAAAAAAAGATAAAAAACCCACTAAATTTCGCTATCTATAATCCCTAACTCCTGTATAGCAGTCTCACAACATTCTTTCATATCTGTCACTCAATGACACTTAAGTACTCTGTCAGAAAAGTCTAGCTGGGAATGACCTTTTTACAGTGTCTGGTATAATGCTAATGTTGTTTTTGTGTGTTTACATTAATGAATATGGCCACGGTGTAAATGCACATTATAGTTACAGTGATATTGTTGCCTTCAGTGATTTCCTGAAGATAAATACCAAAAAAATAATACAGCTGGAATACTTACAGCAGACGCGATCGTCAATCCCATGTGAAGTAAGTGATTGCGATGACATATGATGACGTGTGCAGGTGCTGTAGTGCTGTCCCATTTCTTAGGGGTGAATTTTGAAGCTCTGTTTCAAGGGCCAAGGGGAAGGGGTAGAGATAAAAAAAATGGAATTGGGATTGGGCCTTAGTATCTTTTTACATATTTAGAAAAATTTTGGTATCCAAACAGTTGATGGTCACCACAGTAAAAAAACAAAACAAATTGGAAGTGGAAATCAGGGGTAACCAATTATTCAGGAAGTGAACTTCAATGTTCCTGCTAACATGCTGCTTTATTTAATATTTTTAGTTTTTTAATAACTGAAAAATAATAATAATAATAATAATAATAATAATAATACTTCCTTACATTTATATAGCGCTTTTCTGGGCACTCAAAGCACTTTACACATTGGGGGGAATCTACTCGTCCACCACCAGTGTGCAGCATCCACCTGGAGTCCGAGACGGCAGCCATTTTGCACCAGACTGCACACCACACACCAGCTGATTAGTGGAGAGGAGACAGATTGATGAAGCCAATTATGATATGGGGATGGTTAGGAGGCCAGTGGGCAGATTTGACCAGGATGCCGGGGTTAAACCCTTACTCTTTTTTTTGAATGACATCCTGGGATTTTTAATGACCAGAGAGTCAGGACCTCGATTTAACGTCTCATCTGAAAGACGGCACTCTCTGAGCAGTATAGAGTCCCCGTCACTATGCTGGGGCATTAGGACCCACACAGACCGCAGGATAGGCACCCCCTGCGGGCCTCACTAACACCCTTTCCGGCAGCAACCTAGCTTTCCCATGTGGTCTCTCATCCAGGTACTGACCAGGCGCAGCCCTGCTTAGCTGCTGGCTTAATATGTGGAGTTAGATTAGAAAATTATTACATTTGTTGTCATTACTGGGAAATAAATTCATTAACGGGTCTTATTTTGCCCATTTTACAAGATGTAAAATAAGTGTCTGTGTAGTTTCAGCTCAAAATACCCATCAGATAATTTTTTTTATACCCTGCTGAAAATGTCAATTGTGGGAGTCAGAAGGAGTTGTAGCTGTTTTGCGTCTGTGCCTTTAAGGCCCCGTTTACACTAATGCGTTTTCATTTTAAAACGCATAAGTTTTGCTACGGTTACGCCATCCGTCCCCGCCATACGCCGGAGTTTTTGAGCCCCTAAAACGGAGCGTTTTGGAAACGCTGGAGAGGTCATTTTCATTCTAAAACGCTGCTGCTTCGTCTCAGTGTGGATGGGGGAAAACAGAGACATCTGAAAACGGAGGCTTGGCTGCTGAGATTCGCTACCTGATTGGGGCTTTTGGTTCATTGCGTATCCTTTCCTTATTTGTCAAGCCCCTATCACATGACTATAATGCTACCGGAAGACGCAGACCAGCCTTCACTGTAAATAACAACATGGACACAGAAATGGGAGCGTTGTTTGCACTATTGTCCGTTTTAGGCGCCATTGTGCAGTTAAAATCTGCCTTTTTTACTACAGCAGCTGCATATATTCGCAAGAGGCAAGCTATTGTTCGAGCACTCGCTAATCGCTCACGTTTATCGTTCAACCAGCGTTTGTTGACTAACAATAACCAAATGCCGAGTTTAGAAACGCTAGATGAAAAGCTAGTGTGGACGCGGATCAGTTTTGATCTAAAACGCCGTTTCAAAACGAAAACGCATTAGTGTAAACGGGGCCTAAATGTGCAGGTTCTCCCCACCCACTGTTCTGACATCTCTGCTTCTTCTACATCAGGTGTCAGACAAACACAGCACAACAGGGACTCAAGTATGGATGAAACAGAGATTCAGTTTTGACCAAAAACACAAAATACCACAGTAAAGGTTATTGCACACTGAATCCGTAGTTTTCGTTCGGAATTTTTGAACGTAAAAAATAAAAATTCGTCCTCAGATTTTGTGAATGGTATTGACACACTGCCTCCGAAACATTCGTCCGTGATGTCAACAATTTTTTTAACCGGGTTCGTTTTTTTTTTCCCGCTTTTCTCATCCAAAAAAGTGCTTTCAGAGGAGTTCTGACAGTTCAGAGCCACCGTACAAGCAAAAAGCTAATTACAGAATGCCATCACTTGTGCTACAGATAACTTTATGTCAAACACATGGCATAATATAAAGACAGACTGTGGCGGACAGCTGAGAACCCCTGCAGTATATGCTGGATTCAGTGACTGGAGCACCTCTTTCCTGCTGCTGCTTGGGCTGTGTGTGTGTGTGTGTGTGTGTGTGTGTGTGTGTGCGTCTGTTCCTCCATACATGTGACGTACTGCTCATAGACATTATAATAGAAAGCATGGTCTGCTTTTGGTCTGTTGCTTCGATAAGTCAACGCAGCCACCATCTATTATAATGTCGTATAATATGCCAGTCTCGGTTGAGGATTTGTACGTGCATATGTGAAGTATCACAAGCAATGTATCATAATTCCATTGATTTGCTGAAATAAACTCTTTGATAATGAGCTGAACTCTCCTTCCTCTCTATTAGACAAACACAATATGCAGCCTATTCCTCTTTCTGTTTCTACTTTGGAGAAGAGAGGAGAACGTAGGCCTATCACTGCTTATACTGACTCCGAAATGTTTCGCATTTTTTCGTAATGGATTAATACGCATCGGACTCAATGTGCAAGGTTTGTTTATGTGACAAATTTTTCGCATATGATTACGAAAAAAAATCACACCTTAAAAGTCTTTGCACACTGAAGTCCAAAGATTTTGTATGAGTTTTTCTTTTTGTATTTATATGTGAAAAATTCATCAAGTACACAAACCTTGCACATTGAGTCAGATGCGTATTAATCAATCCATTACGAAAAAATGCTAAACATTTCGGAGTCAATTCAAGAAGTGATGCATTGTTCTCATCTCTCTTCTCTACAATAGAAAAGGAAAGAGGAATATGCTACATATTGTGTTCATCCAAAACTAGCCAACATAAGCTGTTTCCATCCAAAAATGCTAATGAACTTTATGCGCAAAACTGGATTATCGGATAAAAGATGTGCGAATAAAGCAGCGTTTCCATCCAACGAGTCAAAGCGAACAAAATCGTCACTTCCTGATTATCTGGCGCCAAATATCAAAAGTAAAAACTGAATTTGCTGCAGTAGGAGAAGCTGCGGCAATCTTTTCTTCATCTAATAAATGACTTTCGCCTCAGAAGGCAATCCTGACACGGCAGTGAACGCACGGTCGCTTTTGAAGGTGTCAGACGCAGAGCACAGACGCTCTTGATTCTGGAGGTCATTAATAATATAATAACACTAATACTTTACTAATACTAATGCGTTTTAGAATGACCAAAACAACATTTCAGATGGTTTACAATGTGCTCAGCCTGCTGGTTTGTCCATTTACACACATTTGTATCATTACATGATCTCTTATAACAAAATCACATGACCTTCTTTAATGAGCATACTGGAAATTGTGAATTGTTTGCATAAGTGTAAGTTTGTTACGATCCTTTCATAAAGTCCTTTGGCGTAAGCCTCGTTTATGGTACGGAATTCTGGATGAGTTGGCAGATCCTGCCTGAAGATGAAGGCAGGGCGAAGCAAACCCCCTGAGTGGAGACGAGGCCAACCTGGTGGTGGTGGTGGTGGGAAGGATGGAGGGAAACTTCAGCATCGTCACCTGAGTACAGCGAAACAGATTGTTTAGATGGGCTTATATATAGCTTGCTTGGTTGTTATAGGCTGACGAGATAATTATTATGAATGACGTGACATCTCAGTCTTCCTGGCAGAACTACAGCTAAAGCTTTCATTTCCATCGTAGTTTATGCGCATCTTTTCTTATCGTATAAAAAGTTTATCCTACTCACTTATGCGCATATGTTTTTTTATGCACATTTTCAAAATGTATGCGCATCTTGGTGTTGCCATCAACCGTTTTTTATATGCACATCTCCAAAATGCGCATAAAAATAGGTGGATGGAAACGTAGCTATAGAGAGATAGGAGAGTTCAGCTCATTATCAAAGAGATGTGCTGGATTATCCCCAAATGCAAAAAATATTTCAGGAAATCAGCAGA
Source organism: Danio tinwini (assembly GCA_903798205.1). Classification (NCBI taxonomy): domain Eukaryota; kingdom Metazoa; phylum Chordata; class Actinopteri; order Cypriniformes; family Danionidae; genus Danio; species Danio tinwini. Next base: position 753,448 of record CAIGQZ010032693.1, read on the forward strand.
ATTTTGATACATTGTTTGTGATACTTCACACGTTTACATAATTCAAACACACACCCCAAGCAGCAGCAGGGGAGAGGTGCGCCAGAATCCAGCATAAAGAAGTTCTCTCTGCCATATTCTGTCTTATATTATGCAGTGTGTTTGTCATAAACTTATCTGTGGCTCAAGTGACAGAAATTTGTATTTTGCCTTTCACTTGTACGGTGGCTCTGAACTGTCAAAACACCTCTCAAAGTGCTTTTTCAAATGTGAAAACAGAAAAAAAAACTGAACCCCGTTTCGGAGGTGGTGTGTCAATATGATTCACACAACATGGTTGAATACATTTTTTTAACGTGCGGAAATTATATATGAGTATTTCAGATTCAGTTTGCAGTAACCTTAAGACTGAACCAGGATGTTTCTGAATGGTTATTTGATGTATTTGTTCCAGCAGTTATGAATTACATAGCAATTTTGCCATCTTTTCTTTACTACAAACTAGGGTTGGGCCAATAGATGATGCCATCGTCCATCGCAGATGGCCGATAAACTTCACGATGCTGAGCCGGCATCTCGATCCATCGCCCCGCCCCACATTTATATTGATAAATTCATGTCATCTTAATATCAATAATTGTCTTTTCATGAGCTGTGTTAAATTTTACATATAGCTGCTGCTTGCACAGCTGACAGCATCGTGAGGATTAAATGAAGGATTATACAGTACCTCTCGCGCTTAAAATGTGTTGATTCAGTGGCAAACGCTGTTACCTGCAAACCCCGTCCCACAGACTTTACAGTGAATGGCTTTAGTTATTTTCATAGCGGACTTGAAGCCACTGGAAGTCTTTTATCCACTCTTGGTAAAGTGTAAATGGTGGATTAACATTCAGCACATGATCACTAATAAGATGGGCCATTATTAGTAACTTAAGGTGGTTTCTAAAACTAAATCTATCAGTGTTACTTTCATTTCTCATCTTCAGCGCTTCACATTTTCGCGGTTGTAGCTCCTGTCATTTGAAGGCAAAAGGCATTGACTGAGTGATTGACAGCTGATATTAACCAATCCATTCGCGTTCAGTTCTAGAGCAGTGGGCCAATAAGAAGAGCACAAAGACAGGGGCAAGCATTGCTTGCTTTTTTTTACTTCAGCAGACAAAACTGTTTTAATCTGTTCCTGAGCGCTGCGTTTGGTGTTTTTAGGTGCAAAGATGCATTCTGCATAAATGTCTCCTAAATCCGTGCACACGGTGAGGATTTTGCAGTGAAAACAGGTTGCACGGTAACAATTTATGCACTAGCACAATTGTTTACAAATATAAAATTTTGGGCGCAAAAACGGTCGAGCCCTAGCATCTTTACTTGTTATTATTTCTTCATAATAATAATAATAAAATAAGGAAGTTATCATCAATCACAAAACAAATTACAGTGAACTCCAAACGAAATTTCGTCTCCTCCACCAGCTATGGGAAAAGGCCATTATAAGGACACAGATCACTTCGCCTATTCATGCCAGAGTCCTGCGGAAAAAAGTGATTGACAGGTGGTAATTTGTGTGTAGCTTTATTTATTTATGGTTTGGTTATTGGCAGGGCTTGACATTAACTTTTTTGATCACCAGCCACAGTGGCTAGTAGTTTTCCAACATTACTAGCCACTCTGCATTTTCACTAGCCACAATTTTGTTGTTGGGAAAATATTTTTATATGCTTAAATATAACTTTGACATGCTAAAATTACTTGAATTAGATTTTGTGTTTTGTCCACATGCCTCCTCATTTATTTCACGTTTTGTGTCGTGTATGAGCAAATGGGTCATGGTTCAAAAGTGTTATACTGCAAACTGTTTCTATTTTACATGACTCAAAATTAAGGATTTACCAAATTTATCTCTGACCACACCAAACAATAATTATTTTTTGGCTACAAATTTTAAATGTCAAAACAAGCTGAATATCTGTATACTGTACTTTTTATTTAACAAAACATTTCTTTAAAAAAACAAGGAAAAACAATTGACTTTTAAAAAATTTTTTTGTCAAAAATATGCACAGTAATCTGTCCTCGCTAAAAGTCTCCCAGATCACCAGTTAACTACACATACATGGAGAGTTAATCTCATATTAAAGCAATGTTGTTGTAAAAAAGTGATAATTAAACCATATTAACAAAAATAACCATAGGCAAAAGAAAGCGGGTGAAAACATACTGTGTGTGATAATGAAAGGATGATCACACGGTTAATGCCAATTGATAATCTGTTCAAAGCGAAAGCAACCGGTGCTGCTTACAAAAAGACATATTTGGAGCTCTTGAAAGCAGCAAGACTGTGGGTGCATTAGCATGACTTTTTGTCTGGTCTATATGAAAGAGAACCGATCACAGTTGTGTTTCAGGCACGGTTGCTTCAAGCAAGAAAACATGAACGCGCACACGTTTTAGTCGCGCGCATCACATCAGCTGTTAGTGCAACTGATCATCCTCTCATTAGTTATTCACCTGCTTTCTATTGCTGTCGCGAACGCAATTATTTTTGTAAGTCGTGCTGTTTCTCGATTCTAAGATCACGTTTACATGATAGTAGCATTGTCACATATCTGATTTACAGTTGAAGTCAATAAATATAGAAATGACTTATTAAAACCATTATGTTCAGAAATGTGTTAAAATCTTTTCTCTGTTAAACAAAAACTGGGGGAAAAAATAAACAGGGGGCTAATAAATCAGGGGGGCTAATAATTCTGACTTCAACATCTGATTTATTTCCACATATGAAGGAGGCCTAAAGCGATCTCTGAATATCCAAATGCATGTGTTTTTTTCTTGTTTACATGGTCATGGAACAGATCCGATCGGTGTCACATATGAGCCAAAAATCTAAATTTAGTCGCATTTAACTGGCAGTGTAAACGGAGACTAACTACAGTAATATTATCAGTGGTTAGCACTGTTGCCTCACAGCAAAAATGTCGCTGGTTCGAGTCCCGGCTGGGCCAGTTGGCATTTCTGTGTGAAGTTTGCATGTTCTCCCCAAGTTGGCGTGGGTTTCCTCCGGGTGCTCCGGTTTCCCCCACAGTCCAAAGACATGCGCTATAGGTGAATTGAATGAATTAATTGGGCCGTAGTGTATGACTGCATGTGTGAATGTGAGAGTGTATAGGTGTTTCCCAGTGATGGGTTGCGGCTGGAAGGGCAAACAAAAAAACATATGCTGGAATAGTTGGAGGTTCATTCCACTGTGGCGACCCCTGATAAACAAGGGACTAAGCTGACAGAAAATGAATGAATGAATCAATCAATGCAGCTCTGTAAGCCCCTCCCCTCCAAAAGCTAGCTCTGCTCCGATTGGTCAGCTGGCCAAGTCTGTTTTAATTAGTCTTTCCATATACGTATATGTTCCATGTCTGAAACAAAATGCCCATTTCAGAGTGCCTGTATGTCTCTAGAGGCATATGCTGGAATAGTTGGCGGTTCATTCCATTGTGGTCACCTCTATTAATAGAGACTAAGCTGAAGGAACATGAATGAATGAATGATTTGCATGCAAAGTGCAACAGTGTTATCACTAACTAATATTACTACTAACTAATAATTGTTACTAACTAATATTATTAGTTTACTGTCGTGTTGTTAAGTCCAGTGTAGATTGACTTGAGTATACTGTTGTTAGCCACATTGCACCACTCGTGTCCAATGTAGATATGGAGTGACATTAGAGAATTCAATTAGTTTAAAATCAAGACATGATTCACGCAGGCTTTTCAGAGCGTCTGCAAACAAAAGCTGATGGATTGCTGAGTGTATTGGGTCAGGCAGTGATGTTGTCTCAACACATATGGGAGCAACAAGTACCGTGTGTCACTATTGGTTTTTCTATCACTTATTGTTTGAGCAACGCTAACAGAAATGAATGCTTTAGCAGGATTTCAACTCGACGAAAGAAAAAAGCTTTTGTTTGCCAGGTCACTTTGACCGTGACTAAATGAGCTGAGTGCATTTTCATTTTGCCTGCTGAAACACACTGACAAAAACACACACACACACACACACACGCTCAAACATGTATACATACACACATACGCAAGTCTATATTATACTCCCACAGGGCTGATTGTGAAGCTCTTTCTCTGCTCCACTTTGAGTGTGTAGCTCTTTCAGACATGCGCGCACACACACACACATACAGAAAGAAAGAATAAAGCCAATCCTCAGAGGCTTCGAAGTGCATCAGCACTCAATTGAAATCTCAGATCAGATTCACTTTGACATGCTTGACGTGAGTTGCACTATGGTTGCCATGGTAACCAGGTGATCTTACTCTCTCTCTCTCTCATACACAGACACACACACACTAAGGCTGTTTACTAAGGCTGCGCGACTACAGAACGATGTTTCTGTGAAGATGTATGTGTGAATTGTATGTTTGCTCATCGTGAGTTAGTGTGATGCAGCATGTTTGCGGTGATGCACGTGTGTGTGTTTGTGTGTGTGTGTGTTTGCATGTTTGCCGGATGCGACCTGTGAAGACGCTCAGCGGGCCGGGAATAATGCACATGGCTCAGTTACGTCATCTCTCAGATGAGCAGTAAAGAAAACAACAGGCAAACACAAAAGAAGACAGAGAACACATATGTGAATGATCTTAATGTAATAACCCACATAATAAATACTATAGTCATTTATAGGGATGCATTCATTCATTCATTTTCTTTTCGGCTTAGTCCCTTTATTAATCTGAGGTCGCCACAGTGGATTACGAACTGAAGAACGAGGGGTGGGGGGGTGGGGGTGGTCGCGAACTGAGGAGCGGGGGTAGGAGGGGCACTTACGTTCATTTTGGAAGGGCACTTTATATCCCAGACTCAAAAGGGCATGTACACTGCACAGGTTGAGCCCTATGTGTGCACGTGCCTGATGCAAAGTCCACACAGAAATGCCAACTGACCCAGCTGAGACTCAAACCAGCAACCTTCTTGCTGTGAGGGATGCACCAAAATGAAAATTATAGACCAAAACCGAAAATTTTGGATGCACTTGACTGAAAACCGAAACCAAAAATAATTATTTCGTTTTTTTTTACACAATTGCAAATTTCTTTCTTCCAATGTTTGATTTTTTTGGTATGTCCACGTTTCGCATGTGTTTCAGGTGTTCCATATTGACTTTGCAGATAAATGTTGCAGAAAAACGACACGTGTTTCACATATTTAGCATGATTTTATCATGTAATTACACATATGAGATTCATGGTTTATCTGTAAGGGTTTCATGTATACACTCGCTGGCCACTTTTTTAGGTACACCTTACTAGTGCCGTGTTGGACCCACTTTTGCCTTCAGAATTACCTTATCCTTCATGGCATAGATTCAACAAGGTACTGGAAATATTCCTCCGAGATTTTGGTCCCTATTGACATGATAGCATCACACAGTTGCTGCAGATTTGTCAGCTGCACATCCATGATGCGAATCTCCCGTCTCACCACATCCCAAAGGTGCTCTATTGGATTGAGGTCTGGTGACTGTGGAGGCCATTTGAGTCTGAGATGAAATGGCTCGTTATCCTGCTGGAAGTAGCCATCAGAAGATGGGTACACTGTGGTCATAAAGGGATGGACATGGTCAGCAACAATACTCAGGTAGACGGTGGCATTGACACGATGCTCAATTGGTACTAATGGGCTCAAAGTGTGCAAAGAAAATGTCCCCCAAACCATTACACAACCAACACCAGTTTGAACTGTTGATACAAGGCAGGATGAATCCATGCTTTCATGGTGTTGATGCCAAATTCTGACCCTATTATCAGAATATTGCAGCAGAAATCAAGACTCATTAGACCAGGCAAGTTTTTCCAATCTTCTATTGTTCAATTTTGGTGAGCTTGTGCAAATTGTAGCCTTAGTTTTTTGTTCTTAGCTGGCAACAGTGGTCTTTTGCTGCTGTAGCCCATCTGCCTCAATGTTGGATGTGTTGTGTGTTCAGAGATGCTCTTCTGCAGACCTCAGTTGTATCGAGTGATTATTTGAGTTACTGTTGCCTTTATATCAGCTGGAACCAGTCTGGCCATTCTCCTCTGAACTCTGGCATCAACAAGGCATTTGCGCCCACAGAATTGACGCTCACTGGATATTTTCTCTTTTTCAGACCATTCTCTGTAAACCCTAGAGATGCTTGTGTGTGAACATCCCAGTAGATCAGCAGTTTATGAAATACTCAGACCAGCCCGTCTGGCACCAACAACCATGCCATGCTCAAAGTCACTTAAATCACCTTTTTTCCCCTTTCTGATGCTCGGTTTAAACTGCAGCAGATCATCTTGACCATGCCTACATGCCTAAATGCATTGAGTTGCTGCCATGTGATTGACTGATTAGAAATCTGCGTTAAAGAGCAGTTGGACAGGTGTACCTAATAAAGTGGCCAGTGAGTGTATGTATAGCATACGCATTCTGTTCTGATGAAAAAATGTGCTTCATGTGCACTGTAAATATGCCCTGAAATGCTTGGCCCATATCACAGTACAGTATGTGCAGTGTTCAGAATATTTTGTGTCGCATATTCACACTCTAGTACATGTAAAAACTGAAATATACTTTAGCTTTAGTCCAGATGTTTTAGTTAAAGATGGCTAATGCAGTCTCTGTGGTGCACAGATGGACGTCTTTGAAAGAGAATGTGGACAATATGTTCACTGGTGCAGAAACGCTAATCTGTCTGTAAATACTGTATGTTTGTAGCTATGAATATCTCTCTTTCCACATGCTCCGACTGAATTATTTGTTTGTGTATCTGTGTGTTTTCTGCTCTGATTTGGTGCTGGAATGTGGTAAAGGGTTTTTAGCATTGATAAAATGAATCATAAAAAAATTGAGTATAATGTTTAAAATCATTAAAGGGGACATATTATGCAAAAAACAGTAGTGTGTTAACAGTGTGTAATATAGCCAATTAATTGATTCCAATTCAATTGAATAAAATTCACCTTTATTTGTATAGCACTTATACAATGTAGATTGTGTCAAAGCAGTTTCACATAAAAGATTTTAGTGAATTGAAACAGCATCAATTCAGTTTTCAGAGTTTAAGTTCAGTTCAGTTTAGCTCAGTGTAGTGTGGGTTAATAATCACTACTGAGAGTCCAAACACTGTGGAGCAATTCCATCGATGCGCAGCTCTACAGTTCCCGAACCATGCAAGCCAGTGGCGACAGCAGCGAGGAAAGAAATTCACCAATTGGCGAAAGTGAAGATTTAAAAAACCTTGAGGGAAACCAGGCTCAGTTGGGCACAACCATTTCCTATATGACCAAACGTCTATTCTATCTATTGATAATCACACTTGATAAAAACAGTCTGCTGAAACACTTTGATTGATCTTTTTGTAGATGTCATCAGGGGGGAAAGCCCCACCCATTAGTGACTATCCCTCCCTCATAGACAGCCCTGAGTGAAAAGCAACCATCTACCATTATAGAGTTTTCACACTGTAACTGCTGAAGATAATGTCAGGCAGGGGCGATTTTAGGATTTTCATTTTAGGGGGGCTTAGCTCCTTATGAGAAAATAATGATAATAATAATAGTAATAATAACAATAATAATAATAATAATACTA
>CAIGQZ010032693.1:781051-814708 GCA_903798205.1 Danio tinwini
ACCACCCCAGTGACAGCTCGAGTACCTTTATTTCTGAGAGTGTACAGTAGGTGAATTGGGTAAGCTAAATTGTCCATAGTGTATGTGTGTGTGTATGGATGTTTCCGTGTGATGGGTTGCAGCTGGAAGGGCATCCGCTGCGTAAAACATATGCTGGATAAATTGGTGGTTCATTCCGCTGTGGCGACCCCAGATTAATAAAGGACCAAGCTGAAAAGAAAATTAATGAAGGAATAACATGTAATTAAAATATATTTTGAAACTTCATAACAGCAATAATATCCATCCATCCATCCATCCATCCATCCATCCATCCATCCCATTTATTAAATTATTTATTTTAATTATTATTATTTACTTTTCCTTATTACTCTTATTAAAATCAGGCATTGTCTGCTGGTTTGCATCGATATTCCAACAACAGCCATCAATAACTGACAAGTACTGAGTCTGCCTTCTAATGAGAGAAATGTCATTTTTCAACTTAACCCCTAAAAACCTTCCTTAGTCAGAAGTTTGATCAACGAAGGTAAAAATAAGCTAGCGATATTTACATTACAGTTTCTGGTCATTAATTTTTGCCTCTGTATGCTAACAGCTGTGTGAATCAGTTTATCAGTGCGTGAGCTATAATCGCAGGACTAAAGCAGGACTCATTAGTTTGCTACTGTAATTTCAGATTTCACTTGACAGCGCTGCTAAACATTGTACCTCGGCATGAAATATTAATTTCTGTCTCCTGCCGACGCTGCATCTGACATCCGCATCTTCATTTCCTGTGCTGATGGAGGCTGAATCTCCTGGACTCAATCCACTGGATATTCAATCTTTCTTTGTTTGTTTAGATCCTGTCGGTTCCTCACCGGAGGCTGGTGTGCTGCAGTCGACTCTATGAGGTCACGGATGTAAATAAACCGCAGAAACAGGCTTCACATCAGAGGGAGGTTTTCCTCTTCAATGACCTGATAGTGGTGAGAAAGACATATTCATCAACACATACAGCATTTCATGCGCACACTGAAAATGCAAAGTAAGATACGAGTGTTTTTCTTTTTGTTTTATGATGCTGTAGATCCTTAAACTGTGCCCTAAGAAGAAGACTGCTGCCACATATACGTTCTGCAAGGCCATGGGTTTACTGGGAATGCAGTTTCATCTGTTTGAAAATGAGTGTAAGAATACAAACACACACAAAATGTGTTACATAACAAAGATAGTGAAGCAAGTCCAAGTGGTCTAAAATAAAATCCAAATGTTTGGATCTAAATGTTTATTTTTTATACATATCAGCCCACTGATATATACTGTTATATATACACACTTTCTGACAAAAGTCTTGTCACGTATCCAATTTTTAGGAACAGCAAATAATAGCTTGACTTCTAGTTGATCATTTGGTATCAAATGTGGCTAATATGAAAGGCAAAGGCCTCTAGATTACACTTATTTGACCAAAATAAAATATGATCATGCCTTGATTTTTTATTATTTAATTAGGACAGTAAGGTCTGACTTGTATTGTGTATGACTTCCATACACTGACTGCAATAACTCAAATAACTTATTAATAAAGTCATCTGGAATGGCAAAGGAAGCGTTCTTGCAGGACTCCCAGAGTTCATCAAGAGTTATTGGATTTATCTTCAATGCCTCCTCCTTCATTTTACCCCAGACATGCTCAATAATGTTCATGTCTGGTAACTGGGTTGGCCAATCCTAGAGCACCTTGACCTTCTTTACTTCCAGGAACTTTGATGTGGAGGCTGAAGTATGAAAAGGAGCGCTATCCTGCTTAAAAATTTGCCCTCTCCTGTGAATTGTAATGTAATGGGCAGCACGAATGTCTTGATACTTCAGGCTGTTGATGTCGCCATCCACTCTGCAGATCTCTTGCACGCCCCCCATACTGAATGTAACCCCAAACCATGATTTTTTCAAACTTGACTGATTTCTTTGAGAATCTTGGGTCCTGTGATGCTCCAAGGACAGACGAGTCTTCGCTGAGGTCCAGCTACTGTGCCTAGACTGCAGCTCTGCACAAGACGTTTGGCCAAAGGAGAAATGATCGTGCCCAACTGAGCCTGGTTTCTCTCGAGGTTTTTTTAAATTCTTCACTTTCGCCAATTGGTGAAGTTTTTTCCTCGCCGCTGTCACCACTGGCTTGCATGGTTCGGGATCCGTAGAGCTGCGCATCGATGGAATTGCTCTTCAGTGTTTGGACTCTCAGTAGTGATTATTAAACCACACTGACCTGAGCTAAACTGAACTGAGCTTAAATACTGAAAACTGAACTGACACTGTTTCAATTCACTATAAACTTCCATGTGAAGCTGCTTTGACACAATCTACATTGTATAAGCGCTATACAAATAAAGATGAATTGAATTTAATTTAATGCAGGGTCCAATAGGTCTTCTGTAGTATTTGTGATGATTCCCTGATGAGGGAATAAAAAAATTATATAAAAAATAATAATAATACAAAATAAATAACTAAGTAGTACTGCAATCATAAATTCTTTTCAGGGGATACATTTGTACATCAAGTTACATTGTGTAACTCGTTCTACATAGTTACATTATAGTTACCTCAAATTACACTGGTGATAGGTTAATTAACCTCTCTAAGTGTACACATCTAAATCTTGTAATCTTGTAATACTTTCCCACCTCTTCAGAAAATGATGCACTATATTTACATTAAGTATTATTAAAATAAATAAGCAAGCAAAACGTTATGTCATCTTATTTATAATTCAGACCAACAATATTTCTAGGATTTTGTTCATTTTAATGCTAGTTTAAAATCATATAAATATGTGTTTGTGTTTTAAACAATATCTAAAAAATAACACACATAGTGCCTTCAAAACATTTGGAAATGCCTTAGGCAAAGTGGAGTTATAGATAATGTCATCATTTATATTTTAAAATAATTTTTAGTGATGACATTGTCAAGCTGTAAACTACTATGGAGAATCCCAATGATTGTGCTCTATTTATAAGGTAAAGGTATTTAAGAACTTCACCAAAAATGTATTCTGATTGGTCTGTTGTTCTGTCAGTGAACGTGTTAAGTTTATATACGGCCATTGTGATGTATAATGGCAATTGCATGATAATTCATTAAACCAAGAAATACAGGTTTAAATCATTGTATTTTTAATTGATAAAAAAAAAATTACAAATCCCCAGAGCAAAATCTCACTCAGTATTTGTTTGTGATAACAGATTATCCTCATGGAATCACGATATTGTCTCCGTTCTCGTCGGAGAAGAAGCAGGTGGTGAGTTTCTGTTCTCAGAGCGCCGACGAGCTGCTCAAGTTCATAGAGGATCTGAGAGAGAGCATCGCAGAAGTGGCAGAGATGGAGCAAATCCGCATAGAGTGTGAGTGTCTTTCTACATTACTGCAAGCTCATTTATCCATGTTCACATGCTTTAGAGTAGCCATAATCACATTAAATACAATACACTGTAAAAATGCTGGGTTGTAATATGGAGGAACCCAGATGTTTTTTCTTGTTAGCTCACAATTTTATTCTTTGGGTGAACAATTAATCTGTGCAAGTTAATCCACTGAATTATTTGTTTGTTTTGGTAAGCTTTAATCAAATCTGACAGTTTGCTTCTGTGATTGGAGTGCTTCTGTTCGGTGATCTTCTCTGATGATGTGAGTTCACAATATTCTTAGCCACGCCCCTCTTACCGTTACTTTGCTATGAGGGAATGATGTGGAAAAAGAAAGCCCCGCCCCGTTCTCAATATTATGTTTCAGTTGGAAGTATATTAACCTACTAAAATAATAGTTGCAGCCACTTCCAGTTCAGTTGTCCATATTTGACCCAACATTGGGTTATATTCATTGATTTTCCTTCGGCGTAGTCCCTTATTTATCAGGGGTCGCCACAGCGGAATCAACCGGCAAATATTCCAGCATATGGTTAACGCATCGGATGTCCTTCCAGCTGCAACCCAGTACTGGAAAACATCCATACACACTCATTCACACACACACACACTCATGCACTAAGGCCAATTTAGGCCTTTTGGACTGTGGCGGAAACGGGAGCACCCGGAGGAAACTTACTGTAACACGGGGAGAACATGCAAACTTCACACAAAAATGCCCCGTGACTCCAACCTGCGACCTTCTTGCTGTAAGGCAACAGTACTAAACGCTGAGCCACCGTGCTACCATTGAGTTACATTCATTCATTCATTCATTTATTTTCCTTTGGCTTAGTCTCTGATTCGCCACAGGGGAATGAACCGCCAAGTATTCCAGCATATGTTTTACGCAGCAGATGCCCTTCCAGCTGCAACCCAGTATTGGGAAACACTGGGTTTTTGAGCGTATTAATCTTTTTTTTTATCATTTGGTTTCTTTTCTATTTTGTAGTACATCAAGTTTTGCAAACATACCCTAAAATAGCATCGCTTCAGTACAATATTGTCCATATATTTTAGCAACAGCAACTACATTAACACAGATCCAAATTATCGCTTGTATTTGGACCCCAAATAAAAGACCACATCTATGAATTAGACAAGTCAGATTAATGTTTTACTTGGATTTTATGGAGGGTTTAAATCTTTTGTAATCTGATCAATAGGATTTGTAAACACTCAACTGGATTAAAAACTAAAGCTGGAAAGGTTTGCGCATGTACAAGGGCATAAAAATGGTGTAATGCCGTATAATGTATGGTGCACGAAACAAGGTCACTGATGAACATAATAGATATTAGTTTCAATTTAAATTAATTGTAGTTTAATAGTTTTAAAGTTGGCATTTCTGTGTGGAGTTTGCATGTTCTCCCTGTGTTGGCGTGGATTTCCACCGCATGCTCCAGTTTCCCCCACAGTCCAAAGACATGCGCTATAGGTGAATTGACTAAACTTAATTGGCTGTAAAGGTATCCGCTGTGTAAAACATATGCTGGATAAGTTGGTGGTTCATTCCACTGTGGTGACTACTGATGAACAAAGGGACCAAGCCAAAGGATAATGAATAAATAAATGAATGAATGAATAGTTTTAATGTTCATTTTAGTTTTGTTGATTAGTTTGTTTATTATTTTTTCATTTAAGTTCATTATCTGTTAAACTAGAGCCCCCGTAAGGCTGTATTCTACTGTATAGTCTTTGGTTAAGTACATGAAAATAAGTAAAATCCAAAAAAAAATATTTCAGTTAATTTCTATGCAATTTAAAGGTGTCCTGGTATTGTTTTGGAGTGCATCTAAAATCAGAGAATGTTGTGCCATTTTTGTGCCTTGGAATATACATATTACAATAATTTTGCAATGATTTAAACATGATTCATTTAAATCAATTCAGGGCGGCATGGTGGCTCAGTGTTTTGCACAGTCGCCTCACAGCAAAAAGCTTGCTGATTCAAGTCCCGGCTGGGTCAGGTGGCATTTCTGTGTAAAGTTTGCATGTTCTCCTCGTGTTGGTGTGGGTTTTCGTCCGGGTGCTCTGGTTTCCCCCATGTGTCCAAACACATGCACTATAGGTGAATTGGATTAACTAAATTGGCCGTAGTGTATGAGTGTGAATGAGTGTGTATGGATGTTTACCAGTGATGGGTTGCAGCTGGAAGGGCATCCGCTGGGTAAAACATGTCCTGGAAGTTAAAACATAAGTTGGCGGTTCATTCCGCTGTGGCGACCCCGGATTATTAAAGGGACTAAGCTGAAAAGAAAATGAATGAATGAATAAAATTGGCAGTAGTGTACAAGTGCATGTGTGAATATGAGAGTGTATGGGTGTTTCCCAGTACTGGGCTGCGGCTTGAAGTGTATCTGCTGTGTAAAACATATGCTGGAATAGTTGGCAGTTTATTCCGCTGTGACAACCCCTGATAAACAAGAGACTAAGCTGAAGGAAAATTAATGAATGAATTAATTAATTCAGGGTTTAAGCTCTGTAAGCCCCTCCCCTGCATAAGGTAGCTCTGCTCCGATTGGTCAGCTGGCCAAGTCTGCTTTGATTGGTCTTTCTGTATTTATATTCAATGTCTGAAATGAAACGGCCATTGCAGAGTGCTTGTATGTCACAGGAGGCATGGATTAAGCAAATGTATTACTTTGATCATCTTGATGTAAATCGATAGCAAGCGAAAAATTTTAAAATATAGACCTTTTTCTTAGAACGCAAAATTACCCATTATGCTTTGCTTGTATGCGCCAGGAGAATGCTAAGAACTTCCGGTCGGCAGCTGATGCGTGTAAACAGTCACATTCGGGCAGCTTTGAAATGATAGTTTTAATCTGCTGGACTGATTATAAAAAAATGCGATCTAATAGACAAACTACCAACCTACGTCACACGGGTCCCCTGTTGCAAAAAAAGACCTGCTGCAATAGCAAACGTGTTGTGTTTTGCGGTAGGATGCCAAAAAATGCCAAAAAACTACTTTTACCATACACCACACTGCTTTCAATGCCGACTGCAGACGTCTGGCTAAAAGGGAGCTGAATGAAGTGAAGACCTAATTATAAATGCTCAACTCTGCAGTTCTCATGTTATATCAGGTAAGTTCAGGCTATCCTAAATCATATACATTACTCGCTTTTGATTGCAGCAATGATTTCGGCAAACAGTTACATATGGTTAATTAAACTGCGGACACTGAATGCTAAGAATGAAATGTGAAAGCGTAAGTTATTAAAGTTGGTTTTATATTCACACATTTATTCAGTGACAACTTGTGACACACTCCCTATATTATTTACCACGGCACTTTGAGTACTCGGTCTGAAATAACCTGCAAGTGTGACTTGAAAATAACATCAACACTGTTTATTTGACTGTGAACAATGTTGTACTTTGATAGTCATTGGCTGCTTATATGATTTTGCTATTTGGAGTTTGCAAATAATACAATAATGCAAATGATTACCCAGGCCTTGTATAACGTTAGCTCTGTCTTTTTTCCTTGTCTTTGGCTCGGCAGAACCTCGGTTTTTACCACTACATAGTTTTGAATGTGGTAATCAGGGAACATTATTTCTTGCACATGACCACACAGAACACAATTGTTGGCATCCAAACACTTGTAGGCCTTTAACTTCTCTCTTGTTAAAACACTTGGAGCTTCAATGAGATTGTATATTTGGGGCTGGATGCTTGGTCATTTCGTCTTATCCAATATCCATTGGGAGGGTGCTATCGCAAATGGACCTGTCAGACGAAAGCCGCTCACTTTAACGTTAATTTAGCCGAATCACTGTGCTTATCACTGGGTGACAAGTTGTTATTATATGCTGAAAGCATTATTTAAATAATATTTATAATATGTAATCAATATATCTTATTTCTAAGACAACAACAAACTCTGTACCGCATTGGATGTCATTCCCTCACTGTAAATGTTAGCGCTCCCGTTTTTTTTCCCCGCCACCTCCCTGCGCGCGCATCCTGAATGTTTACAAACATGGTAATTGGTCTATAGGATAGAAAACAACTGCTGCGGGTCATTTACCCTTACCGTCAGACTGTATCTTTGTGCGGTTTAAATGGAACCTCGTCATCGCTAATGCCTAGTTCACACTACAGGATTTTAAGCCTGATTTGAGCCTGATCTGGAAGTTAACGAGCTCGCCGACAGATCGGGCTGTGAATATTCCAGAGCAGTCGGCCGACTCGACCCCCACGTGTGGTCAGATGTAGTGACGAGCTGCAGCCAATGAGAGAGCATATCAACATGAGCTGAATGGCAGTGTGTTCAGGAGCTGAACAGAAACGTCTGTGATTGATTGGCCAGATTGGGCATCGATGCACTCGCTTCATTCTGTGTTAACACGGACACGACAGTATACTATTAACAGTGGAACTAGAATTCTGTAACTATTAGAATTACCATAATGGTCATTCTGACCTTTCTCACATCATATTTACATTCAAAACTTCTATTGAGAAATTAAGCTTTATTTTATGACAGCATTACCCTAAAAATATTATCTTTTTTGGTAATACAGCCTATAAATATGTAGTTAAGATACTAGAACATGCAAAGGTTCGAGCCTCGCTTTCATTTTCACTTTCAAACAGGAGCTATTACATATATATAACAGTTTTGAAATATATATATCCGAAGTAAATTTATGTTTTTGCTATCAGAACGTTTTGTTTATTTTAGCAGGAAGTTGCTAGGTAAAGAAATACGTGCATATATAAAGTCACAGCGAAAAGAAGCAGATATGCATGCAGTCGTTTTGACCAATATGGTAATTAAAGGTAGACATGCTCAGTTCTTTACTGTTTTGTAATAAAAATTTTTTTTAGAAAGAATTACACAGATATTTAGAAAACGTCAGGGTGTTATAGATATGTTAGTTTTATTTCAATGAGGTATAAAATTACAAAAATTAAAAACTCTGTGTATCTTTCCACTTGAACTTTGCAGATGAGTGATTGATCTGCTTATGCATCAGCTGACTGATGATGTTTTTAAATGCTCCCTTGAAAGCTTGAAGCTGTCAGTGATGTAATCAGCACACAAGCAGCCAAAAGTGTTCATCTTTTTTGACGACTCCTCCCTCAAAATTTCATTAGCTGTGGTTTGGTAGCTTGACTGAACTGTTGGGAACAAGTTGTTGTCAGATCATGTAGTGCGTGACCCCCCTCTTGTGGATCATTTACGTAGTGTGAACACCACGGTGAATAAAAGACACAAAATCAAGTCATGTAGTGTGAACTGCACAGCGATCTGCCGATGTTTAAAATCCTGTAGTGTGAACTAGGCTTAAAGTGAACAGTTTCTGTCTTTTTTCAAATATATAACCAACTTAGACAAATGTAATTCACCAAAATGTTTGACACACACACGTCCTGTCCCACTAACACATTGATTTTAAGACTGGCACAAAGTAAAAATAAAATGGCATTTTGAAATGAGAGAAAAACACATACCATGGTAAATACTACACAACACACACTAACTAAATGAAACATAAACGGCTCCCGATTAAAATTAAACATGTAAATCAGCCAGCGGAGTATCAGTAACGCACTTGTATTGGTCGTTATTGGTTTTGGTTTTGGCAGTGAAATGTTGTAAGTGCATGTGTGTGTGTTTGAATTGAAGAGCCGCTGAGCTAACAGCTAGTTGACAGGTTAGAAACACAAACACAAACATATACATATACACACACACACACACACACACACACACACACACACACACACACACACACACACACACACACACACACACACACACACAGAGTATATCTGACGGCAGACACGTGAACTAGGAGAACGTTTTTCTAGCGCGCTTGAACCACATATGACAGATTATAATGGCTTGAACACACACCGTTTAAAGTTGTGTCACAAAAACACTCTGTAATCCACTCAAAACGCAATTGAAACCCATTTTCGGAGCGCAAATTATCAGTTGTGAACGCTGTAAATGGAAGTTCTAAACATTCTACCGGAAGACGCTGGTTCATACCTGCCAACATTTGTCTCTGAAAATCCGGGAGACGGTAGGGGAGTTGGGGGGTGGCGATCGGATGGTGAGCAGACCGACCTGAACAGGTGCCTGGTTTGTCGGCGATCCGGAGGTGTTACAGCCCATTTACAAGGGGCATCAGCTTCAACGTACTGCATTGTGGATCCATCGGCGCCGCTTCAGTGGCGTTGATCACTGCAGAAGTTGGGACTTTCTCAGCTTTTTAAGTGCCGATAGAAGCGTCCGCCAATCAGATTGATGTATGCAAATACACCAGTTCAGACAGTAGGCAATTGCTGACTAATTTCATTGGCTGACACTGCTATGACGATCGCATCAGCCCTAACTTCAGACATGCCCTCTGTCAAGTGTTGACGCTGAAGCCCCATGTGAATGGGGTGTTACAGATTGTACCAATCACCTGGGGAATTTGGGGAAGGGGTTGAAATTCCAAGAGTTTTTCGGGAGAATTGACAAACTGGGAGGTGGGTCTGAAATACGGGAGACTCCCGGGAAAAACGGGAGTGTTGGCAGGTATGTGCTGGTTGCTATGGCACCCTCCATGCAGCAGCCGATAAAAAGGTGTATAGCAACCCGTTAGAGTGACAATATCTATATTATTCATGCACTTCTTTTTGTCTTGCCACTGTTTACATTAAAAGACATGCTACGTTACAAACTGCAAATAAGACATCTTTTGAAAACCCTACAAAATGACCTGATCTTTAATAGCATGCAATAGTTCATTTAAAGGGGACCTATTATGCCCCCTTTTACAAAATGTTAAATAAGTTTCTGATGTCCCTAGAGTGTGAGTGTGAAGTTTCAGCTCAAAATAACCCACAAACAAAGTTTTATAACCCTTTGGAACTGCCCCTTTTAGGCCTTGATCCTAATTGTGCCGTTTTGGTGACTGTCGCTTTAAATTCAAATGAGATTGTGCTCCCAAGCCTTTTTTTAAAAGAGGTTGGAGCTATAAATGCCTATGAGTCACTATGAAAACTCTAATGGAGGATGGCTGCTTCTTACTCAGTGCTGTTTATGCCAATGAGCGAGAGATGATCATTAATGGGCGGGGCTTTCCCCCTCTGATGACACGTACAAAGGGAAAATGTAAATCAAAGTGTTTCTGCAGACTGTTTTTATCATGTGTGATTATAAAAAAGCGAAATAATTCATTTTTATCACCAGAGGTTGGCTATATTCACGCACTGTCAACGCACAACTGTGTTTAAACACCTTATAATAGTGATTTTTGCATAATAGGTCCCCTTTAAAGCATGCTGTATATTACAGATCATTGGATGTTTTTCTCATCCCAAGTTGTTTATTACCACTATACATAATTGATATATTATTCTTAACATTTTAACTCATTATCATCACCTAAAGGTTCGCTTGAATGGAAATGAATAATCAGTGGTTTGAAAGATACAGTTGTGAGCAATATTGTGGCTGTCATTAAAGTGAATTATGTATGCACTTCTTAGGGGAACTGGAAAGACAACAGGTTGTGAGAAATCAAACAAACAAGAACGGCACACAACTGGACATCCACGCCGGACCTAGTTCTGCTTCAGGTACACACAATAGCACACACATACAGTTGAAGTAAAAATTATTAGCCCTCCCGTGAATTTCTTTTTTCTTTTTCAAATATTTTCCAAATGATGTTTAACAGAGCATAATATTTTTCATAGTATTTCCTCTAATATTTTTTCTTCTGGAAAAGTCAGATTTGTTTTATTTCAGCTAGAATAAAAGCTTTATTTTCATGCAAATTTAATTAAAATTTTTACTAAAAAAAAAATTTAAGGTCAAAATTATTAGTCCTCTTAACCATCCGAGGTTGCCAGATCACCGCAGCGATTAGCATCTCTTTTTTCTTATCAGTGCTAAAGACACTAAGAATGCTTTGTTGATTTTAGTCACACTAGTAAGTGTCATACACCATTCGAATCAGTTAGGTGTCTACTTTTTTGTGTGTACACTCACAATAACAAAAAAAGTGTGCGTTTTTTGTTATGTCTCTCTGCGAACTGTTTTTAGAAACGCATCACTAAAATGAACTGAAACTTTGCGAAAATAAGACACACAGACATGAGACATACAAAGACATACAAAGGCAACAGTAACTCAAATAACCACTCGTTACAATCGAGGTCTGCAGAAGAGCATCTCTAAATGCATAACAACCTTGAAGCAGATGGGCTACAGCAGCAGAAAACCACACCGGGTGCCACTCCTGTCAGCTAAGAACAAAAAACTGAGGCTACAATTCGCACAGGCTCAACAAAATTGGGCAATAGAAGATTGGAAAAACGTTGCCTGGTGTGATGAGTCTCAATTTCTGCTGCAACATTCGGATGGTAGGGTCAGAATTTGGCATCAACAACATGAAAACATGGATACGTCTTGCCTTGGATCAACAGTTCAGGTTCGTGGTGGTGGTGTGATTGTGTGGGAGATATTTTCTTTGCACACTTTGGGCCCATTAGTACCAATTGAGCATCGTGTCAATGCAACAGCCTACTTGAGTATTGTTGCTGACCATGTCCATCCCTTTATGGCCACAGTGTACCTATCTTCTGATGGGTACTTCCAGCAGGGTAACTCGCCATTTTATAAAGCGTGGATCATCTCAGACTCATTTCTTGAACACTTTACTGAGTTCACTGTACTCAAATGGCCTCCACAGTCACCAGATCTCAATACAATAGAGCACCTTTGGGATGTGCTGGAACAGGAGATTCTTATCATGGATGTGCAGCCGACAACTCTGCAGCAACTGCGTGATGCTATCATGTCAATATGGACCAAAATCTCTGAAGAATATTTCCAGTACCTTGTATCTATGCCATGAAGAATTAAAGCAGTTCTGAAGGCAAAAGAGGGTCCAACTCAGTACTAGTAAGATGTACATAATAAAAGTGTATATCTATAGAAAGCTTGGTGTCTACTTTCAAATGCAGCGAGTGCATGTTGAAATAATTTTTTTAAGTAATCAGTATGAAAGCAACACTATGTAGTTTCTCAGTCTGATCTCATTATTTTTAATGTGGCCACTCCCATGAGCTACTTTGTTATTACAATCGTCCACGTGAGACGCGGATAACATGTAAACTGTGGTCAGAAAAACTGCGGAATCTCCACTTATGCATAGGAGACATAGATGAGTCTCTCATGTATCTCTCATGTATTTGTAGAGATATCTGCATAAAGCTTGTAAGGTGCACTTTGCAACTCCTTTTGAAAACAAATGTTGTCTCGCTTGGTAATATTTGGATATATTTTTTTGATTGTCTACAGAATAAAACATTGTTACACAATGATTTGCCTAATTACCCTAACTAACAGAAATGAACCTAGTTAAGCCTTTTAATGTCACTTTAAGCTGAATGCAAGTGTCTTGAAAAATATCTAGTAAAATATTATGTACTGCCATCATGTCAAAGATAGAAGAAATCAGTAATTAAAATTGAGTTATTAAAACTATTATGTTTAGAAATGTGTTGAAAAAAATCTTCTATTAAAAAATAAGACTTTCTCCAGAAGAAAAAATATTATAGGAAATACTGTGAAAATATCTTTGCTCTGTTAAACATCACTTGGGAAATATTTAGAAGTTTGACAGGAGGGCTAATAATTTTGACTTCCACTGAATATTATAAGCCTGTTTTTGATGTCTTGTGTATTTGCAGGGGATGATTTTTATGAGAAAGCAGGAAGCAACACGGTAGAGGTTTGTATCATACAATTGTGGTGTGAGTGTAAAATTATGATTTGGTGTGCATGCATGTACAGCATCTTCCAGAAGTCTGAAAACGCCAGAGGCATAGAAGAGTTTTGGATAAAATCAGCATAAATCTGTATCATTTTTTTTAGTGATGATCATTGATAAAGGGCAGCACTGACTATGGAAGTGAAAATATGTATCTTAAAAAAAAAAGCTAGAGCTGTTTTTAAAGCATCAATGTTATTCTGATTGCTCTGGAATTGTGCAGCTATATATGTCTACAAATCCAATACATTTCAAAAAGAAGTAATCAAACAGAACATACCACTAAACTGCATTTTATTTATTCAGAAATTGTTCTGAATGGAAGTAATTATTTCATAAATTTTTTTGTCCAAAAATCATGCCAGTTTTGTTTTAGCACACTTTGCCACAAAATACGATAAGGACTTCATAGGAGGTAAAGAAGTCTCCTTAGTTCACTATTAATTATAATAATAGTAATAATCCCAGCGATGGGTTGCGGCTGGAAGGCCATCCGCTGTGTAAAACATGTGCTGGATAAGTTGGCGGTTCATTCCGCTGTGGCGACCCCAGATTAATAAAGGGACTAAGCCGAAAAGAAAATGAATGAATGATGATTTATTTAATTTTATTACATTTATGACATTATTTTATGCCTACTCATGATTTGGAGGCTAAAATAAATTCCAGGGAGATAATTACAGGTTTTGCAAAAACTGTTATTAATTCATAAAACTTTCTTTGACATTAAATGCAGTTTTTAAAATTCCTTTGCAATTAATTAGTTAAAAAAGGTATCAAAATATAAAAAATGGCAAACTAGAACATGTCTTGTTTGATTTAAAAAAAGTATAAAAAATACTTTAATAAGTGCATGACAGAACTTTAAAATTTTTGTATATAATACACAAAATATGAAAATACTTGATGAAATATTTTATATCTATTTCTTGACATTTTATTGTTATCTGAAGTTTTTTTATTTTATTTTATTTTATTTTTTACATTTTTTAGGAATCAATGGTGTGCTTCCATCCAGTCATTTTCAGTAATGACTGCATTAACCTTTAATGCATCAAAGTAATGATTCATTAACTCATGATTTTGAGGCTACAATTATGGCCAGAGACCAAAAATACAGATTTCATAAAGGTTGTTAAATTTATTTGTAAAAAAAAAAAAAAAACAAGTATCAAAACAATAAAAGTTGCTTAAAATAAAACATGTCTTGTTTGATAAAAAAAAATACTATGGTACATACTTTAATAAGTACATGTTAAAAAAATCATTCACAAACATTTCATTTTTGTAAAAAAATACTCAAAATATTGAACATTACATGATGATTAATTTAATATTTTAATACCTGTTTCTTGACATTTTAATGTTATCTGAAGTATTAAATGATTTACTTGCATTTAATCTGCTTTCAATCTATCTAAAATCAGTGCAACATTAGATATTTATTCAAATTTAACTCAATTCAGTTTGAGCTAAATTTATGACATTTTTTTTAGGAATCAAGGCTGTGCTTTTACCATTTTCAGTAATAATTGCATTATACTTTAATGCATCAAAGTAATAACTCATGATATTGAGGCTACAATTATGATCAGAGACAGAAAATGACAGATTTTATGAAAACAGTTATTAATTTGTAAACTTTCTGTGACATTAAATTGAGGTTTTTAAATTCCTTTGAATTTAATTAGTCAAAAAAGTATCAAAATAATAATTTTTTAAAATTAATCTTTGATAAAAAAAAATTATGATAAAAAATACAGGGGCGGCACAGTGGCACATGAGTTTGCATGTTCTCCCTGTGTTTGCGTGGGTTTCTTCCGGGTGCTCCGGTTTCCCCCACAAGTCCAAAGACATGTGCTATAGTTGAATTGATTAAGCTAAATTGACCGTAGTGTATGTGTGTGTGTGAATGTGAGAGTGTATGGGTATTTCCTAGTACTGGGTTGCGGTTGGAAGGGCATCCGCTGTGTAAAACATATGCTGGATAAGTTGGCGGTTCATTCTGCTGTGGCAGCCCCAGATTAATAAAGGGACTAAGCCGAAAGGAAAATGAATGACTGAATGAATAAAAAATACAACCATTTATACTTTGCTTAGTACATGCCAGAAAATCCATTTTCCAATTTTCCACATAAATATGTGTTATGCTGTATGATGATAAAATGATCTGAAACATTAAATGGTTTGCTTTCATTTAATATGCTTTCAATATATCTAAAATCAGCGCAACATTAGATATTCACAAACTCTATCTGTCAAATGATGTAATATTAGTCTTCAATTCAAATCTTAATTTTTTTAGGAATCAAGGCTGTGCTGTTATCATTTCCAGTAATAATTGCATTATACTTTATTGCATAAAAGTAATAACTCATGACATTGAGGCTACAATTATGGCCAAAAAAATAACAGATTTATGCAAACAGTTATTATTTTGTAAACTGACATTACAGTTTTTCTCAGTGGCTTTGGTGCATTTCTCACAACACTATTTATATTTGCACAGCAGTTAATGCATTTCTCAAAACAATTAGTCATTTGTGCACATCATAGTAGCAGTTTCTCATTCCTTCCAACAAAATACAAATGCTTTTGAACATGCATCAATTGCTTTCAAAAAACTGTAATCTGTAATGTACAAATCAAATACAAAATTTTTTTGTTAAAGCTACAAATGTAAAGCCCAAATGCTTTAAACTCGCTTAACATGTTTACACAGCTCTGCAATTCAAAAACGTTCACTTTACAGTTTTTTTCAGTGGCTTTGGTGCATTTCTCACAACACTATTTACATTTGCACAACAGTTAATGCATTTCTCAAAACAATTAGTACAAACTGCCGAACCTAGTGGATAACCTGCAAAAGCGTGTTACTTGCTCAAAATGGAGAGCTCATTCCTCAAAAGCAAGTATTCATGTCAATGACAGTGTCAGTGTCATCGAGATGAAAAGTCCTGCCACCATTGTTTATGAACAAGATAGTCAAATGGCTTTGTCATGTTTTCATTATGACACTTTACTCTGTAATTTTTGCTCAAGACAGCACTGTATACTATTTGCACAGCCATTTGAAAACTACAGTATAGTTAGACATCACTGCATTTAGTGAGGTATCGGAGTACAAGACACTGAATATGTATGTTTCACATGTTTACTGCATTTGCTCTTTACAATTCTAGTTTATTCACAGCATTGTGCAAAAGAATAAATACACCCTTATTTACAACAAACATAAACTTCTGTTGGGTAGAGCTGAGCACAACTGTAAACAATATTGCAGTACATACCGGAACTGAACCTACAACATACACAGGTCTGTAAATCATTCATCAAATTGTTCAATTTAAGATACATTTTCAGAAAAAAAGATAAATTTTTTAAACAATAAAATGAGCTTGACAGATTTTGACAACTAGTTCAACATTTTTGTATGTAATGACTCAAGTAATGAAATGAGGACTATTAGTTTTATATGGAATGACTATTCAGCATTCCCAAGTTTAGTTCATTTTGACTGACATGAGATGAGCAAATGACAATGTTATAAACAGAGTTGTATAAAAGCAATTGATGCATGTTCAAAAACATTTGCAGTTTGTTGGAAGGAATGAGAAACTGCTACTATGATGTGCACAAATGACTAATGGTTTTGAGAAATGCATTAACTGTTGTGCAAATGTAATTAGTGCAGTGAGAAATGCACCAAAGCCACTGAGAAAAACTGTATTATGATTAAACTGAAATGACTCCAAAATTCTCACGTGTTCTGGACTACCTGGTCAACTACAGTGCTGACTTCACATTGCATGTTTAGCGATGTGAATATTGCAGATTCACACATTGCCATACAGTATCAATGCTAAAACCATATATTGTGCAGCCCTAATTTTCAGTAATAATTGCAAAGTACTTGAATGCATTTATGTCATAAAAGTTAAATAATCATGTTACAATGTCCAAAACTCCATCTCAAAACCCAGAGCGTTTTCAGACTCCTGGCATATAATGTAAGTGGTGAGAGCACGTACTGTCCATTCAGTTATCATCACTATATCTCCTTGCAGAATCAGAGATAACCTCCCCACTGGCCCACAACCCCTGCCCTTCACCCACTGACCCCTGAGCTCACTGTTTGTCAAAGCGGAGACACCTGCCCTCGGTGTTTTCACTGCACACACACACACACACAGACCTCGTGCAGAGTAATAATGCCACTGCCAATCCCAGATAACACCATCTGCCCCTCACCGTCATCTGTAATCTATGGCCTCTCACTCAGGCTTTTGCTGACTGCTGTATTTCAGTCCTGCATACAGCTGCTGTTGTTGTGTGGTGAAATTCTTTCAAAGACACACCGGGTATTAGGACTTAAAATAATATAAATGATATCTTAGTTGAATGTGTAGTAGGAAAGTGTTTCCCAACCCTATTCCTGGAGGCACACCAACAGTTCATATTTTGGATGTCTCCCTTATCTGACCCATTCATTTCAGGTTTGAAGTCTTTTCTCAACCTCTGATGAGTTGTGTGTTTGATTAGGGAGAGGTTGAAAATGTGTACGGTTGGTGTGCATTCGGGAACAGGCTTGGGAAACACTGTAGTAGGAAACTCATGGACTATGTGCGCACCATTACTTTAAGTGATGTCTTGCACTCTGTGACCTATCAGTGCTGCTGGTTGCTATTTTATTAAAGCAACACATCTTAATTAAAATACTAATCCTAGTGCTTTTATGATTACCAGGTTTAACCCTTGTGTAGTGTATTGTTCAAATTGACTACCCTTTTGTTATGTTTGGGTCTGTTTTTGCCCCCTTTGACTTCCATTTAGGAATGCTCAAATTAATTGATTAACCGTTAACCGAAAGCGTGCGTTTGTAACCGATTAATGGTATCAGTTAAACGATTACATTTTTACATTTTATATATTTTTAAAGTTTGGCTGCATAAGGGGCCGATCACCGAACGCGCTTTTTGCATTGAGGCATTTTTAAAATAGCTTATTAACTGTTTTGCGCACTGCTTATGCGCCCTGCATGCCTCACGTTATGCTGTTGCGCTGTGTGCTTGCAGTTGAAATAAAACTCAACCCTGAGCGGAATAGTGCTGTAACCATGGGGTTATGACACTGACAACAGGGTGAGGATCCATATGCAGGACATACCTGCCAACATTTGTCTCTGAAAATCCGGTAGGGTTAGGGGGGTGAGCAGAGCGACTGGAAAGGGTGCCTGGTCTGTCGGCGATCCGGCGGTGTTACGCCCCATTCAAAGGGGGCATCAACTTCAACGCTTCCAATTCACTTTAAATGGGTGACGTCTGGCGTTGTTGAACTGCATTGTGGATCTGTCAGCGCTGCTTCAGTGGCGTTGATCGCTGTAGAATTTGGAACTTTCTCAACTTATCAAGTGCCGACGGAAGCGACAGCCAATCAGATCGCTGTATACAAATACAACAGCTCAGACAGTAGCCGATTGCTAACTAAATTTATTGGCTGACACTGCTATGACGTTCGCGTCAGCCTCAACTTCAGACACACCCTCTTTTAAGCATTGACGCTGAAGCCCCGTGTGAATGGGGTGTTACCAGATTGTACTAATCACCTGAGGACCTGGGGAAGGGGTTGAAATTCCAAGAGTTTTCCTGGAGAAATGACAAACCGGGAGGTGGGTCTGAAATATGGGAGACTCCCGGGAAAAACGGGAGTGTTGGCAGGTATGATGCAGGACTTTATTAAAGGGATAGTCAGGCACGCAAAGATCAATACAGGAGCAAACAGATGTATGAGGGAAATCCGGAATCGTAGTCAATAAAGCAGGCAGATGGTCACAAGGATGGCAGCAGACAGGGAGAAACAGATAATCAAGGCGAGGGTCAATACACGGCAAGAACAAGACAAAGGAAACGCTTAGAAATGTAACTGTAAACCAATAACAAGACTCTGCCCTGGGGTGAGTGTATGTGCTGCTTTAATACTGTGTGTAATCTTTGACAATCCTTCGTTGGTGTGTGTGCAATCAGTCAGGATGAGGAACATGTGTGTGTGATCGGAGTGCATGTATGGAGTTGTAGTTTATTCGATGGCGGATTTGTAGTCCATGAGTGAGAGTGCAAGTTTATCAGCGATCTATGAAGTGAAGATCGCTGATGATGGTGACAAGTGCGTTACGTCAGTCGCGTCTTTTTCATTTTTCAATCAAATGAAAGCAGAGCAGGTTTTCTGTTAAGGTGCCTGCAGTATTTGTGTTGTCAGAACGACTGATATTTTTTTAATGATGGAGGAGAAACTTGTGGTCGCAGTTTCAAGTTAGCCAGAGCTGTAGGCATATTACTTTACAAATCATGGTTATCACAATGTTATTCTGTATATTACAATTATAACAACATGGACAGCAACACTCGCGCACAATAGACCAGCTGATTCAGTCGTTTCCTATAGTGACATAAAAAAGAGCACCGCGCTTCTTTTTCTTGACAACATAAAAGGCGATATGGTGCGGTGCGCCTTGCATTTTTGGAACGGAAAAGTGCGTTCGCTGTGATCGGCCCCTGATGTGCAACAAATATTTGTTAACTTGCGGGATGGTAACACGTGCCTACAGACGTATTTTTTCAAAGAAGCAAAATGAAAGAAGAATATTTCTAGTCACAGTTTGACAGACGAGTTGACACAAAGCAGCGCTGATGCTGATTGCGAGTGAGACGGAGGAAATAAGCAATTATGACATAATCTGTAAACTTATGACTTCTATTATAATGTTAAAAGGGGTTTTGTGACATAATAACAACGAAGCATTAATCAAATGCATATTTTCTGTGGAGCGATCAATTTAATAGCCTGATATTTTTATATGATGGACGAAAAAAAACATGATTGGAAAAATCAGCAAATGCCAGTTCTTAAAAAGGATTCAGTCAGTGTTTTCGTTTTGTAATCTAAATTGGTCATTTAGGTGAAAAATATCTAGGGCAGGCCTGTTTATTTTATTATTTTTATTTTGTGAATTTTTTATTTAGTTAATTTAGACTTTTTTCCTATGCAGTAACACTGCAGGTGAATGCGTGAAGATGTTCTGTTATGTTCTGTATGCTGCTGTTCGAATGTTAAAATAAATCAGTATTTTAAAATATTTAATGTGTCACAAAATAGAAACATCAAATATATATGTTTTTATTAAATAATATTTTCATATTTATCTGTTAACGGTTAATATTCGGTTAATGAGCTGCGGTTGTCGGTTGGTAAAGTAAACCAAAATGAGCATCCCTACTTCTATTACAATGACATTTTTTGATTGCAAAGCCTTGACACCATATAATCAGGCTTTCTTGATTGTTGGTGTTTTTGTAAAACTTTTCATTTTTACTGTTGATAATCAGTTGGCACCATTAACTATTTAGATAGGCCTGTGCAAATAAGTGTCTGGCTTTTGTATGGAGTTCTATGGAGCTAAAACAGCAGATTCTAGTGTGTGTGCATAAATACACTTACTATGTTTACTGAGTTCTGAGAGCTGAACTGCTTATTTTTTTTCTTTTTCTCGGACATACTGTATCAAGATGAGTGCGCAAAGGTCTCTCTCTCTCACACACACACACACACACACACACACACACACACACACACACACACACACACACACACACACACACACACACTACAGAATGGTTGTGAATAAATGTTGTAACTGTCTCTTTGCTCTGTAAACCCACTAAGAGGAGGTCTTGTTGATTATAAAATATTTTCGCCTGACCGGCTGTGGTTAAAAAAATTAAACAGACATATAAAAACAAACAAACAAACAAAGCACTGAAAAGGAGAGCTTTAAGCCGCTGTGTCAATTCGCTCCACCATCACGTCACCAAATGAATGATGGCCCGTAGCCAGGCCCGTAATATAGACCCGTAGCCAGCCTGGTGAAAGGGGTGGTTCTTTTTTTTTTCTCAAACAGTAAATCTTTTTGCAGTTATCCGCCTCACTTTCTATTTAATTATGAGATTTAAATACTGCATTTTTAAGTGACATTCAAGCACTATTTTAGCTGGATTAGCTTGTCAGGTGGTCATCATAACCACACTTTTTTATATATATTTTTCCAACAGAACAACAGTGATACTGGTATCTTGTAAAAAGTACAGCAGTTTTTGTTACATTCCAACAAATGCATACAAATGCTTCAAAGCAAAGACAAACAAATTTAGAAAGACATAGTCATTGAGTCCTCTCAAGAAAAGTCCAGAAGGAGGACCAAATGCGCCAGAACACCTCAGATCTTTGCTGTAGATCATAAGTCAATTTTTCCTAGTGGTAGGAGTCTGATTGCCTGACTAAGCCACAAAGCCATTGACTGAAGGTATCTGTGCAGTTGACCATAATAATAAAATAAAATTTTTGGGCCAAGTATAAGCACAAGTTTTGATGTATCTAATATATTTCCTAAAGATTTAGAATAAAGAAATGTTAATAAATACATATTTTTAAAATACAAATTTATAACATCATATTACTTAGAAAAAAAAATAGGAATCTGTTAAAGTTTCAAATCAAAAACTGGAGCCTATTGCCATTTATTAGGCAAATAACAAACTGGCCAGCACATTCAGCTTTGGCCAAATAAATTCGGCCTATTGGAACAAAATAATAATTAAAACATAATAATAATAATGTAGAGCTTCACGATTGTTCTAGCCTCTCCTGCAAAAAAATTACATTTGAAAATTCCTGGATAACAACAATTGCCAAAATAGTATTCAAATCAATTTTAATATGGTCTTCTTTTGGTGCTTCACACCTTTTTATTGCTCATTTTTTTATTTAGAATAAAAGTTACTTGTAAAATGTTTTCTCTAAAAACAACACAGTGGCGATTGCACAGCTGGATGTTGGACAAATATTTGTTAGCATTAGCCAAAACTGATTAGCTGAAGTCACACTGAAGTGACGGCCAACAAAGGATTCCGCTTGGTCTTAAAGCATTTTTCAGTGGCTATACGTAATATTACCATTTAATTTTAAGCCAGAAACTATGTTTTTTTTACACTGCAACTGATGATCAACAGTACTATTTTACACATTTGGCCTCTTCCCAACAGGGAAAACCAGCAACAAACAATTTTAATGGAAGTCAATGGGTCAAAATGGTCCAGAACACAATGAAAGAGTAGTCAATTTGCCCAGAGTGCATTGTTGAGTTTTTGAAAACTTTCAAAGTATTTCCCAAAATATGTGTCAAAATAAGATTTGTCACCAAAAAATCATTCCATTTGCTGAAACACAGAGAAAGTTGTGGCCAAATTAAGACTCAAAATCAGTACAGGAACAGTAGTATTACCATTTCAAATGTTCATTATCATGAAAGCACAATAGGTTTTCATCATCGCTAGTTCTTTGACGTCGGCTTGGTTGTGCCTTCTCATTGTTTACTCCTCTTCTTAAGTCTACGAAAACAATGAAGACTTGCTGGTAACACTTTACAATAAGGTTGTATTAAGATAAGGTTGTATTAGTTAATGCTTGTTAATGCATTCACAAATATGAACAAACAATGAACAATACATATTATTTATGTTAGTTACCGTTAATTAATGAAATTAGAGTTCATTGTTAGTTCATGTTAATTACTAATTAATTACTAATCAATAAGTATTCATTACTCACGTTAACAAGCATGGATGTGGATTTTAAAAAGGCATCAATACATGTTGAACTATGATTAAATGCCTTACAAGCATTGTTCATACTTAGTTCATGTTAGTAAATAAGTTAACGCTAACTAATGTAACCTTATTGTAAAATGTGAGCGACTTGCTTCACTTGTTTTGCCCTTTGACTGAAAATTGCAAGCAGAAGCAGCACAATGTGGTGGCAGAGTGTTGATTTACAAGCTGTTGCAGTAAAAAAGCAGCAGGCAGCAGCAGTAGATCACAGAGTGCATCCATTTGACGTGATTCAAAGCACACCTAAAATAAGATGCGCACGTAGTCCAAAAAGTGGATTTTTTCAGGTGTTTTCTGCTATGTACTTTAGTAATAGACATCATTTGCGTTATATTAAGCCACACAAGTATTAATACCAGGAGTTCCTTTTCAACTTAAGTGTGATGTTGACAATAAGACATTGAAGAGTACATTCACACACAGCCTTTGCTTTGAGGGAAATATTGTGACCAACATTGTGACTATAATTTTGCTTTCCGCCTTAGTTAGTGTACATTCAATTATAGAATCAAAAAACAATAGTAAATTGCATACTATTCTGTGGCTTAACAAAAACAGACACTTTCCTACCAGAGAAAGAAAATGTGGTAGCACTACTGTGGGGAAAATAAGTATTGAACACGTCATCAAACTTTTTTTCTGGGAATAATATCTCTAAAGGAGCTGTTGACATGGAATTTAAGCAGATTTTGGTAAAAACCCAAACAATACAAACATAAAAATAAAACAAAAAAAAGAATTGTGTGTAACAACAATGAAATGACACAAGGAGAAAGTGCTGAACTACTGAAATCTGTTTAATACTTTATATAAATTTGATTGTTTTGTTCTGGCAGCTTAAAGACACCTTTTATATGGAGAAGGAAGTCACATGCATTGCTCAGGAGTGAGTTTTTTACAGACTTCAACAGAGTGTAAAAATCTTGATGATTCTGTGGGTCTCGTCTATCAAATCTGAGCTTTAATTTGTATTTTGTGTTGGATTCAAGTCAGGTGATTGGCTGGGCCATTCTACAGCTTGATTTTCTTTCTCTGAAAGCATTTGAGAGTTTCCTTGGCTGTGTTTTGGATCATTGTCTTGCTGAAATGTCCATTCTGGTTTTATCTTCATCATCCTGCTAATGTAGATGTTGGCCTGAAGCAGCTGATATTCATTTACAATGACGAAGGGCAGAGGGTTGCTGAAGAACTACTAAAAGATCTCAGCTGCTGTCTGGGCTTTCACTGCCTTTCTACACCTCCCTTTCTTTATGTGTTCAATACTTTTTCTGTGCGTCATTTCATTTTATTACACATAACTTCATTTGTAAACTTATTAGATTTGTTTTCTTTGCATATCTGGATGTCTTTGGTTGTTACCAACATCCGGGGAAAATTTCAAGTCAACGACACTTTTGGAAATATGTTTTCTGAGAAAAATGATGATGTGTTTAATACTTATTTTCCTCACTGTATCTAACATGAACAATTAACAATACATTACAGTATTTATTCATGCTTGTTGATGAAAATACAGCTGTTAATTGCTAGTTTGTTAACTCACAGTTCATGAACTAATGCTAACAAGCATGAATTAGTATTTTAATAATGTGTTATTATATTATAAGTATTGTTTATACGTAACTAATGTTAGTAAAATACATTAACTAATGAAACCTAATTGTAGAGTCTGACCGAAAACCCCTTTGCTTAATTGAGGAGAAACAAATTCAATTTTCGTAACACACGTCCAGAAACACCATAGCCAATAGTTTCACTGGATTAAAATTTAAATACTTCATTAAAGGCTGAGCTGTTTCTAGTGTGGACAGAAGGCTACGAAAGCGCTTTCCTGAGATGCCAAACATGCATACACATGCGAGCTGGGTCTATCAAGACAAGGTGCAAATTACTCAGCATGCAACAAGAACCCTCTCGCTGCCAAGCGCCTAGGCCCTCAAGGGGCACTTGAATGCTTCTTACAGAAGGATAAAAATATAACAGTCTGATTAGCAGCGCAGTAATAAAAGGAAACGCATAATATAGTAGCTAATTATCCAGTTCATGCAGGAAGTCAGCATCACCCGCTTTTCACCCACATCGATTGTGCTGTATGTACTGTATCATGCCGTCTTCTGCTGGCTGCATGAACTGCAGATTTTGTTGTACCTTTATTAACCAACTAAACACATTATTAGTATTATAGATTTGAGGAACAAAAATAAATATGCCAGTAAATTTGCTTGTATGTAAAAAAAAATCAGCCATGACAACAAATGTTTTGGTTACTTTAAGTTATTTTCATTTTAATTGATTATGTTTTTAACTACATTTTTTAAGTTATACAAAATCTAACTTAATATTTTTAGTTAGTATAGTTGGTGCAAGTTAAGATGACAAAAAAATACACCGTAACGTATTATAAATTCATGGAACGCCACGATACTGGAATTCGATACCAATCAGTACGGAAATTTTAAAAATGTCCATTTCCCGCTAACATTTGTGTGCTGTTGAGCACGTTCTTATACAGCACTGATTTGCCATTGTGTTCACGTGCTCAAAAATGACGTTCAAAGTCATTTCTAATAGCTGGTCGGTTTATGAGCTGACATACGAGCAGTCTGCTGATAAATCGACTGATCTTGACGGATTTAAAATGTTCCAGTGTTCCTGTATATGTGGTTATACTCAGTAAACAGCGGTGAGTTTGGTGAACTAGTGACCTTCTTAGCCAATCACTGTCATTTCTGTTGAATACAATGGCAAATCAGCGCTATTTGAGAATGCGCTCAACAGCACTCAAATGTTAGCGGGAAATTTCAGTATGGATTGGTACCAAATTCCATTATTGTGACAACTCAACTATAAATGCACTCTAACACTTTACAATAAAGAGCAGTGCTTAATTTGTAAATGGATAACTTCTGGAACAAAACCAGGAAATAAAAGGAAATAAAAGCGGACAAACGTCTGCCGCACAATTTCAGTTTTCCTGGAACATGACGTTGCTAAGCGGTTAATACAAAACAAATGATCAAATTTTGATCAGTCAATAATTTGTGCAATATAACGTTATAGGTCAACAAAATGAAGCATATGAAGCATCAAAATCCAGTTTACTAACACCACTGACATTCAGTTCACTATTATGTGCCAAGCGAAAATGACTCACTCAGTCCAATCTTCAAGAAGAGCCCACAGTTACCTCTTCCGTCATGTTTTCTGGCCGACTTGAAATCATTTTGCTTCTGTCTCCTGCTTTCCTGATCCAGGGGCGCAGTTTCATCTTCTTCGATCTCTTTTAATCAGGCTCATAAGTTAAATTGTCCGTAGTGTATGTGAGTGAATGAGTGTGTACGGATGTTTCCTAAAGATGGGTTGCAGCTGGAAGGGCATCTGCTGCGTAAAACATATGCTGGATAAGTTGGAGGTTCATTCCGCTGTGGCGATCCCAGATTAATAAAGGGACTAAGCCGAAAGGAAAATGAATGAAATCACAAATATCTGGCATTTCCCAGCAAGATCCGGCTCAAATTAAGCACTGATAAGGAGCATTTGTTAATAATAGTTCATGCACTAACACTGAGCAGTACATTTATATTATTTACTATTATTCTTTTTTTTTTTACATTAGTTCATGATAGCTCAGTGTCATTAAATAATATTTAATAATGCATTGTTTAGAGCCATTGTTGTATTTGTCACTGTTGAAATTAACATTAACTACGATTAACAAATATGTTGTTTTAAAAATAGAGTCGATGAATTAAGTCAAGATTGATTGTGGTTTTAATTATTAGGCATTTTAAGTGGACAGTCAACACAAAACGATTTGCAGTTTATTAAATTTACAACTCGTGCCTCAGTTACTCCAACAACAACAAACTAAACACATTTTTTGGGGTCTGATACTGATTTACCCAAACAACTATTATCCAAATTACAATATTTATCAATTGCTTACCTGTATAATGCTAGTTTATTTACAATTATTTTCCCTGAACACGTATTAGATCCATGTAACATTCAACAAGCAACCTTGATTTTTAAAGTTTTGCTCAAATAATTAAATTTTTTTATTACAATGATCAAACTATTAGAAATATTAACTTACCAAAGAGAAAATTGGATTGTTTAACAAACAAGTGAGACTATAACTCTGTCTGGTGCTGTGAACTTGTGCTTTTACCTTGTTAGACCTTTTTAATGCTAAAAACAGCAACATTTGTTAAAAGTACAAACCACATTGACCACCATCATGGGTGTCATATTTATTATCATATTTAGTGTTCAACAGAAGGAATATTGGAAACTATACTTGAGGGTGAGTAAATAGGGAGTAAATTGTCATTTTTAATCTCGTTTTGACATCTTATTAAATAAAAAAGGACAGTGTAGGAAGGGAGCGTCACCCACATCACCCAATGTAAAAACAGCTAAATTTGTAAAAAGTACACTCTCAGAAATAAAGGTACAGGAGCTGTCACTGGGGCAGTACCTTTTCAAAAGACAGTGGTACCTCAAAGATGCATATTAGTGCACAGATGTACCTAAAAAGTACCTTTGAGGAACCACTATGGACCCTTCAGGTACAAATATGTACCGTTTGAAAAGGTACTGGCCCAGTGAGAGCTCCTGTACCTTTATTTTCGAGAATGTATGAAGCACATAAAATGACCCCTTAAAGTGACAGTTCACCCTGAAATGAAAATCCTGTCATTACTTACTCACCCTTTACTTGTTTCAAAACCTTTATGAGTTTGTTGAACACAAAAG
The DNA here is from genome assembly GCA_903798205.1 of Danio tinwini. Taxonomy (NCBI): domain Eukaryota; kingdom Metazoa; phylum Chordata; class Actinopteri; order Cypriniformes; family Danionidae; genus Danio; species Danio tinwini. The sequence continues at coordinate 808,775 of CAIGQZ010032693.1, forward strand.
TTAATTTGAAGAAAGCAGGAAACTGGTAACCATTGACTTTCATAGTATTTGTTTTTTTCTACTATGGCAGTCAATGGTTACAGGTTTCCAAGATTCTTCAAAATATATTTTGTGTTTAAGAGAAGAAAGACACCTATAAACACATGGAACCACTTAAGGGTGAGGAAATAGTGAGTCAATTTTTATTTTTTGGAGTGAACTATCCCTTTAAATAAAATAATAACAGTGTAGGAAGAGAGCATCCCCCACTTTTACCCAGTGTAAAAACAGGTAAATGTGTTAAAAGTATAAACCACAAAAAATAACCCCCTAAAGTGACAGTTTATTATCATTATTTACTCACCCTTTACTTGTTTCAAAACAAACCTTTATGGGTGTCTTTCCTCTGTTGAACACAAACGAAGATATTGTAAAGAAAGCTGGAAACTGGTTACCATTGACTTCCATAGAATTAATTTTTCCTTCTATGGAAGTCAATGGTTACAGGTTTCCAAGATTTTTCAGAACATCATCATTCAAAAGAATAAGAAACATTTGGAACCACTTGAGGGTGAGTAAATAGTGATTCAGTTTTCATTTTTTGGAGTGAACTATCCCTTTAAAAAAAAAACTGTGTAGGAAGGCAGCGTCACCCACTTTCACCCAATGTAAAAACAGTATGAACCACATGACCCCTTAAAGTGACAGTTCAACCTGAAATGAAAATTCTGTCATCATTTACTCACCCTTTACTTGTTTCAAAACCTTTATGAGTTTCTTCTGTTAAACACAAGAAAGGATATTTTGAAGAAAGCTGGAAACCGGTAATCATTGACTTGCATAGTATTTACTTTTCCTACTGTAAAAGTCAATGGTTACAGGTTTTCAAGATTCTTCAAAACATCACCATTCAACAGAAGAAACATTTGGAACCACTTGAGGGTGAGCAAATGTAGTCAATTTAAATTTTTTGGAGTGAACTCTCCCTTTAAATAAGAAAGACAGCGTAGAAAGAGAGCAACCGCCCTATCATCCAATGTAAAAACAGCTATTTGTATGAATTACATAAAATTACCTGATGAATTAAGTGATGGTTCATCCAAAAAAAAAAAAAGAAGAAAATTGTTATTGTTTTATTTCATTTTCACCTATATGGGTGTCTTCTGTTAAACACAAGAGATGATATTTTGAAGTAAGCAGGAAACCGGTAACCATTGACTTCCTTAGTATTTATTTTTTTCTACTATGGAAGTCAATGGTTACAGGTTTCCAACATTCTTCAAAACATCACCATACAACAGAAGAAACACATAGAACCACTTGAGGGTGAGTCCATAAAATTTTTTTGGAGTGAACTATCCCTTTAAATAAAAAAAGACAGTGTAGGAAGGGAGCGTCCCCCACTTTTACCCAGTGTAACGGCGCTGTATGTCAGTGTTGGTGCCTTGTTTTGCCGCCTGCATGCTCTGTGGCATGGCCTTGTCGTGTGATCCGCACCAGAGGGCCGTGAGAGTGCAGCAGGCCAGGCTGATAACGCTTCCTGCTTCTGGCTGTTTCTAAACTAGGTGTCAATTCACAACAGGCTCCAAACGTACCAACTCAGCTCTCCTCTGGCCCCGCCCAGCGCTCAGCAACGCCTGGCCGTCCTGCCTAGCCCCGTCCCCGACTCCGCCCTCACCATCTCCCCCGACACCCTGATCCAGTGCCAGCAGATCGTCAAGGTGATCGTCGTGGATTCGGCTGGACGTGGCCACGTGGAGGCGTTCCTCAGCCACAACCCCGCCCATCGCCTCATCCAATCAGCTGTGTCCACGCCCACCAGGTCCCGGGAGGCGGGAAAACAGCAGCAGCAGCAGCAGCCACCCCTCCCCCCTCCACCGCCTCCTTATCATCACCCGCATCAGTTTTGCCCACCAACTCCACCTCCGCCACGCCACCTGCTGAGCCAGCGCAGGTACTCCAGCGGGACACGCAGCCTAGTCTGAACAATTTACAGCTAAAGTCTAAATTAATCGCTCTCCTGTGATTTTTCTTTTTCAAATATTTCCCAAATGATGTTTAACAGAGCAAGGACTTTTTCACAGTATTTCCTTTAATATTTTGTGTTTGGAGAAATTCTTAATTTGATTTATTTCAGCTAGAATGAAAGCAGTTTTTATTTTTATTTTTTTACTGTTTTAAGGTCAATATTGTTAGCCCCCTTAAGCTTTTTTTCAATTGTCTACAGCAGGGGTTCCCAAACTTTTTAGCCCATGACGGCCCAAAATAACAATGGCGGTGACTCGTGACCCCCACTATCTACTGAGGAGGTTATAAATATACAAATCTTGCATGTTGCTCCATTCTTGTTACAATTTTGGAGACCACTTGGAGCTCATCCTCCTAGTTCAGTAATGGCCTGTATTTATTTTTAATGTATGTGAGTGCCATAAAGGTGTCAGACCTGGTGTTTTTTTTTTTTTATAAACTTTTATTTAGAAAAGAAGAAATGTACAATATAAATCAGGAAGTCAATATAAATCTGTAAGAGACTGGAATACAAGTATATACAAGTACAACGTGATAAGAACAACAAGTAACAAATAAGAAATACAAAGAGAGAGAGAGAGAGAAAAAAAGGGGAACTAAATAAAGAAAGAAGAAGTACAAAATTAAATAAGCACAGAAAGCGTCTAGCAACTAACTTACTGGAAGCATGATATTTTCATAAGTTTCTATTAACTTGCAGGATTTTTGGTTGTTAGATAAATGTATAGCTTTAAGCAAGGAATCAATTTCAATAAAAAAAAATGAGCAAATGTGGGAGAAGATTTAAGATGAAATTTTAGTTTGTGGATAAAGAATTTTGCCTATAATATAAAAAAGTTATATATATATATTCTTCATTTTTATTTTTTGGACTAGAATAATAACAAATAATATCTTTCAATTTAAAGATTTTTAAAGTTTTATGTCATGTCAAAAGGCTGAAGGATATTTATTTACATGTTGTGTTTTTTATGTAATTATTAACTACTATTTTTTTTTTATATTTTGCAGGTTATGGATAAAATATGGTCCTTTTAATAGTTTATTAAAATCAATTGACCCCCACTCATTGTCCCGTGACTGCTACTTTGGGAACCACTGGTCTACAGAACAAATCGTTGTTATACAATGATTTGCCTAATTACGCTAATTATCATAGTTGAGCCTTAAAATGTCCCTTTAAGCTGAAATATATGGCAAAGATAAAATAAATAAGTTATTAGAAATGAGTTATTAAAACTATTATGCTTAGAAATGTGTTGAAAAAATCTCTCTGTTAAACAGAAATTGGGGGAAAAATATACAGGGGGGCTAATAATTCAGGAGAGCTAATAATTCTGACTTCAGCTATACATATCATCTGAATAAGAGTTTACACAGAAAAGAACAATCTAAATGCATTTAATCATCCTCATGTTGTTACAAACTCATATGCTGCTGTTGTTTTAATGGGTTACTTTTGGTATTAAATACAAAACAGCTTATTGTTAATATTAATCTTTACACCTCTTTTTTTTCAGTTTACCAACAAATCATAGTGACAAAGAAAGCACAATTAAAGTAGTGTGTTAGGTTTTGTCTATATAGTATTCTGAAGCCATATAGAAGCCAAGACCAAAATGTAAGTTATTGATTATTTATGATATTTAAACTGTATTTCAATTGTTTATTTATTTAGAAGATATAAAAAATAAAAAAACTTTTTCTAAAATTATGTAAATGCACTGGCAGATTTGTTCTTACTAAAAAAATTAATAAATTATTATTAATTATAATTCCGTACATTTATACAGAGCTTTTCTGGACACTCAAATCGCTTTACACATTGGGGGGAATCTCCTCATCCACCACCAGTGTGCAGCATCCACCTGGATGACACGACGGCAGCCATATTGCGCCAGACTGCACACCACACACCAGCTGATTAGTGGAGAGGAGACAGATTGATGAAGCCAATTATGATATGGGGATGGTTAGGAGGCCATGATGGACAGAGGCCAGTGGGCAAATTTGGCCAGGATGCTGGTTTTTTTTAAAGGACATCCTGGGATTAATGACCACAGGGAATCAGGAGCTGTGTTTAACGTCTCATCCAAAAGATGGTGCTCACTGAGCAGTATAGAGTCCCCTTTACTATTATACTGGGGCATTAGGACCCACACAGGCCACAGGTTGAGTGCACCCCGCTGGCTCACTAACACCACTTCCGGCAACAACCTAGCTTTCCCATGTGGTCTCCCATCTAGGTACTGACTGGGTGCAGCCCTGCTTAGTTTCAGTAGGCGACCATGTGAGAGTTGCAGAGAGCTAGCTCCCGACAGCTAATTAATTAAATGTACAAATCGAAAAAAAAATAACAAAAAAAATAAATAAACAAAAATTGCATACATACATGAACAAATCTTCCACTGCAGCTATAGGCAAAACACACTTATATTATAAATACAGTAACAAAAAGCACATTTATTTGGTTTTAATTATTAGACATTTAAACAGGAGGGTACAACTAAAATAGATAAAAAAAATCTAAAGATTAAATGATTGTGCAGTTTACAAAAAGGTAACTGTCCAGTGCTATTTTAGCATTATTTATATATTGTTACATGTTTATATATATTTCACATTTGCTTTTATTTTTAAATCATTTTTGTTATATTTCTATTTAGCTAGAATTTTTAGCACTTATTCACATTATTAGCACCAATTCACATTATGCCAACATTTCTGTTTTTATTTCTAATATTTATATTTATTTTAGCTTCACTTTGACAAATGAAAATGAATCTTAACATTTTTATTTTGCCACTTTATTTATTTATTTATTTTTATTTATATTTATATTCAGCGGGAAAAATGACAGCATACAGCTTTAAAGCATCATGAGGATGAATAAATGAATGAATAAAATGTGACAAAATGTTCATATATCGCTTTAAAACTAAACTATCATCGACACTCTTTTCCAAGACACAAAATAGCACAAGCAGCCCGATCTGAACTGTTGACATCGATCGCTCAGCAGAAGCTACACGTAGAACCGTTGGGTCCTCATGGCCTTAAAGTGTGTATTAAAAGTCAGTAGATGTATAGTATTTTTTTAAGAGGGTGTTATTTTTTTCTCAGATCTTTATTGTGTGTGTTCACCATGTCCCCGTATTCAAATTAAGTGTTTCTATATTTTGGTTTCTCCATGTCATGTAACCTGAACCACAGTAGATGGGTGTAGAGTAGAGGGAGATCAATTTGTTCCCAGTCACTATCATAAAATAATGTTTTACAGTTATATAAATGTTGGCATCGTATTTTGTATGGAAATAGGAAATCACCACCCTCTTTCAAATGTCTTACTGTTCGGCCTAAAGCTAAAGACAAATCCAAATTTCAGTATTCAGATATAAATGATACCTAAATTTCTTAAATAAAAATACAAATTTTATGCTAAAGCAGTGTTAGGTAAAGTAAAATTGTTAAAAGTATTTAAATGACATACACCCAGCGCAAAAAGATGCAAGACATGAATCGCGAGATTTGTTGCTATTTTCAGACCAGCGCAACTGTCATTTTCATGTTTTGCACCACTTTGTGGACTCATCAGTGTGGTGGTCTATAAAGGAGGTGTGTTAAGGCACATTGTTGATGCATTGCTATTTTGAGGAACTGGAACAGACTGCGCCATTGATCAACTAAAAGCTGTTCTAAAATCCAGCGCAGAGATTGTTAGTTGTGCGCCTACGCAGGTCAAAACACTTATACATTGCTTAATACACACAGAATGTAGACAAATCTAACCTTTAGCTGAAAAATTATAAACTAGATGTATAATTCTAAGAGTTATGCAAAATGTCTGGATAAAAAAGTAAAAAAAATATATATATATGTATATACACACACACACACACACACACACACACACACACACACACACAC
>CAIGQZ010032693.1:834708-845832 GCA_903798205.1 Danio tinwini
ATACATACAAACAATCAAGCAATAAATCAATAAACATTTTATATTAATCAGAACCATTTGTTAATTAAATACTTATTTTTTAATGGGGAATATATGTTTAATTTTTCGATTATATTTAATTACATTGTACCAAAGAAAAAAAAAAAAAGCATATAGCTGACATGCTGAATGGCCTGTGAGTGAATAAATAAACACACCATTTATTACTGGATGAACAATACTTCTGATTTAGCTGAAATACAAAGAAACTAAAAAAAAAAAAAACATTATTATAAGACAATTTCATACCTGTAACCACACAGACCATTTACTTAATGTAATGTAATGTTGGGCGACACGGTGGCTCAGTGGTTAGCACTGTCGCCTCACAGCAAGAAGGTCGCTGGTTCGAGCCTCAGCTGGGTCCGCTGGCATTTCTGCGTGGAGTTTGCATGTTCTCCCTGTGTTGGAGTGGGTTTTCCTCCTGGGGCTCCGGTTTCCCCCACAGTCCAAAGACATGCTCTATAGGTGAATTGAATGAACTAAATTGGATAAAGTGTATGTGTGTGTGTGAATGAGTGTGTATGGATGTTTTCCAGTATTAGGTTGTAGCTGGAAGGGCATCCGCTGTGTAAAAGGATAAGTTGGCGGTTCATTACGCTGTGGCGACCCCAGATGAAAAAAGGAATTAAGCACATATATTGTGTACGGCCATACACCCAAAGCGCTTCACAATCATGAGGGAGGTCTCTCCACACCACCGCCAGTCTGTAGCATTCACTTGGATGATGTGACGGCAGCCACAGGACAACGGAGCCAGTATGTTCACCACACACCAGATATAGATGGATTGGAGAGACAGTGATAGAGCCAATTCGGTGGATGGGAATGATTGGGAGGCCATGATAGGTAAGGCCCGATGGAGGAAATTTGGCCAGGACACCGGGGTTACTCTTTACGAGAAGTGCCATGGGTTTTTAATAACCACAGAGAGTCAGGAACTCGGTTTAACGTCTCACCCGAAAGACTACACATCTCTCTTTTCAAAGCCATGAATCTAGATCTTATGTTTACCTCAAAAAAAGCGCAAGATCTAGGCCAAAGTTACGAAAGCACCATAAGCATATTTGAACTGTACTCCATACTCAGACAACAGCTCCATGTGAAACACAGATCATAGTTGAAACAACTATTGAGCGAAAACCATATCAGTCACAAACATCTGCAGAACAAAAACAACATTTATATATTTATTTCAAAACAAATACTGTTGATTTCTAAATACACACACACGACAGAATCGTACTTCAGCTCCTGACACTCATTTTGGCTTAATAATAATAAGTTATGCAAAAGAAAAGTAACTTCTGAAAGAGCTTTACAATTTAGTGAGACAACAAATGTGTTCCTCTCACTTATGTGTGTGTCACGAGCAAATGAAAACAGCAATAGAAGACAAATGATGTTATTATTTACAAATGAACACACATATAAAGAGCCATTACTGTACTTTACTCTGCCTCAGCATTAATGATGAATAAATAAAAGCCGGATAACAAACTAAATGAATCCCGACTGAATGAATGACAGCACAATTATCTGAAACTGCAGAGATTGTGAAGAGATATAGAGGCTATTATATGAACAATCGCTTTTTGAAACTTCAATTTCCTGATTATAAAAATGTTCACAATAAACATTTACTTCAGTATGAAAGAATAAGGGCTGTTTTGTCCTTCTTTTTTGTTAAGTAGATTTAGACCGCTCAAATAACTTTGCATTCACACCAAGAATGATAATTAGCTATTACAGTGAGGCTTTTAGATATGTGAGAATTATGAATCCAAAAAAACATCTTCAAGGATAATAATGCAAAGATTTATAGATATACAGTGCTCAGCATAATTGAGTACACCCCATTTTAAAAATATTTTTATCCATTTTTCAGTGAATATAGGCAATGTATTTTGGTGCGTTTAAACAAAACAGATTTATTAAACAGATATATTTATTAAAATGATATTTTAGTCACCAAACATATTTAAAAAATGAAAGATAATACAATTAAATTCAAGCAAAATATTTCCAAAAAAATTATAACCTACACAATTTACACTAAATTGTTAAATTCTTTTTGCTTCTCTTGATTTTTCCTCTTTTTAAAGTTTGTATTTAATATTTTTCTATAACATAACTGTGGGTGTACTACTTTTTGGACCGTTATCGTAAGTTATTTTCCTAAATTAGCTCCAGATTAGGCGTCAGTACTGACTAATCTAATGTATACGCACAAATATAATATTGAATAATTGAAAAGATAGATTTGTGAGGGGTGTACATACAGTTGAAGTCAGAATTATTAGCCCCCCTGTTTTTTTTCTCTCAATTTCTGTTTAACGAAGGGGAAAACATTTTTTCAACACATTTCTAAACATAATAGTTTTAATAACTCTTCCATAATAACTGATTTGCTTTATCTTTGTCATTATGACAGTAAATAATATTTTACGAGATATTTTTCATATGTTTCTATACAGCTTAAAGTGACATTTAAAGGCTTAAAGGTTAAATATGTTAACTAGGCAGGTTAGGGTAATTAGGCAAGTTATTGTATAACGATGGTTTGTTCTGACTATTGAACAAAAAAATTTGCCTAAAGGGGTTAACAATTTTGACCTTAAAATGGTTCATAAAAAATTAAAAACTGCTTTTATTCTAGCCGAAATAAAACAAATAAGACTTTCTCCAGAAGAAAATTTTTTTATCGGACATGCTTGCTCTGATTAACATCACTTGGGAAACATTTAAAAAAGAAAAAAATTCAAAGGGGGGCTAATAATTCTGACTTTAACTGTATACGCTGAGCACTGACTTTGGGCCTTTTTACTGGAAAAATTATCATCTAACTTTTTGTCTTGATTCTGGTACAAATATGTAAAAAAATGTTATATTAAGAAGCATTTTCTAGACTAATTATAGACAAAAGTTCACGGTATAAAATGTCAGGTTCCACACATTCCATTTCTATTGGGAGAACATGAAGGAATTAAGTTCACTTATTAGTTTTTACAATTAAGTGGATTAAACATAAAACAATTAAATTGTCCCTCCAAAAAACTAAAGAATCGTGTTTTTTGACTCAGTAGTTTCTAAATCAGTAGTTTGAACAAACAACAAACGTTGTTTTGTGAGTGTACAAATTATTGTCTTGTTTACAAATAAACAAAACTGTCCTAATTAGGTTTTTCCTTATAACAATCAAAATAATCTGCTACTAGGGTTAAGGAAACCCTTGATTTTGACTTTTTTTTCAGAAAATAAGAAAATTTTTTTACTTCTTAATTTTTTTTACATATTTAAACTAGAAACAAAACATCAAAGAAATATTTTCTTGCTGTTTTTACACTGATGAATATTAACACATTTCCTGCTAATAACAATGGCAAATTTTGATATCAGTAATTTAACTTTCACTACTAAAAAATGTGCATTCTTAATATCAAAAATTTAGTAATTACTTGTGGAAATTCTTCATAACTCTATTATCACATTAAACATGTTGAAATACATGTACATATTTCAAAAATTAGCATCTCAGCTACTGAAGTTGAATCTCGAGCTAATTCTTGGTAATAATTAATTCCTGATGTTTGAAAGTACAATAAGAGATATCAAAACTATATTTTCCTTTCCAAATGTCAAAATGTCAGGAATTCAGTTTCTACAAGTACAAGTCATTGTTACATCATTGTAATCCATTTTAACCCTTTAGCTGCCCCAAGAAGAAAAACATCTTTGGATTGCATTTCTTAACACACTCAGTGCATTTTTTTTCAACACATCCCACCATTTCTAAAATATCAACCAAATGATGGATATGTCAGTTTCTGGTAAAAGAACTGAATATTATAAAAAAATATATATAAAGTGTAAGACCAATTTATTTGAAAAAAATATTCAGAATAAAACATTTTTGAATACTACATCTTCTACATCCTTATTTTTTGAAGTATGCCATAAAATATTTCAGATTCTCATTTAACATGTTTTCTTTTTTATAATAAAACCAAAATCAAGTGTAGAAATGCAACAGGATTATGTTTGTTTGATTTTTTGTAAACCAACAATGTTGTCTGTAAACCATTATTTAAACTGTCATTCTTTGAGTGACTTTAACAATCGTTATTTAAAACAGTCAAAATATGGTCAACCATTTGGTAGAGCAGGCAGTTAAAGGGTTAACTAGTGAATTATTATAGTGAATTGAGTTATTTTAGAAAATTATAAAAAAAACTTATAACATAATTCATTCATTCATTCATTTATTTTCTTTTTAGCTTAGTCCCTTTATTAATCTGGGGTCGCCACAGCGGAATGAACCGCCAACTTATCCTGCATATGTTTTACGCAGCGGATGCTCTTCCAGTTGCAACCCATCACTGGGAAACATCCATACACACTCATTCACACACATACACTACAGACAATTTAGCTTACCCAATTCACTTATACCACATGTGTTTGGACTTGTGGTGAAACCGCAGCACCCGGAGGAAACCCAAGTGAACACGGGGAGAACATGCAAACTCCACACAGAAATGCCAACTGACGCAGCCAGGGCTCGAACCAGCGACCTCCTTGCTGTGAGGCACCACTGCGAACACTGCTGCCCTAACAAAATGCATTCTTAGAATAAATAAAAGTCCCCTATAGTGATAATAAAATAAAATCAAGATAACAGAAATAAATGATGATGAAAGCAAAAACAGATTTTGGAAGTCTGTGTGACTTTTAAGCACACACTGTGGGTAATTATGTTCACAGAACATAACTGCAGACTGAGCCTAATATGAACAGAAATCATTAATCATTGAATCATTAATGTGGAAATGATAGTTCTTATTCTTGATGTGTGGAAGAGGGGGTATGCTTACGTTACATGAATACAAAATGCCTCATTATTAAAATGATCTCAGAATTTGCCCCCCTTCCAAAACTCAACTCTCATTCCTAATAATTGCGTTTGATAATACAGTGCATAATACAGGACATAAAAGCCCTCTTTCTCACTTCTGACTGCTGAATATGTGTACTTTCTTCAACAACAGACATACTTCTGTCTAATCCGGTTTGATTCCTTAGGCGGGCGGTGTACCGTATTGTACTGTAGGCAGAGATAAAGCCATTACAGAAGCTGAACAAAAACATTGAGGGATGAGAGTGTCTTCTGCACATAAATGAGACGATCGGTTTTCTTCTGAGTCAACCATTCCTCATTTTATCCTCTGCTCTGTGTGTTTTGGCCCCAGGGTCCAAAGTCCCATCGTCTGTGTACGGATTCATGAGCGTGTGCTTCCCATGTTTCCTCACCACCATCAAAAACTGACAGCGAACAAGAGTCCCGGCTACATGGTCGTCTCTTCCCACTCCAATTCAACGTCACCTGAGAGGGAACAAAAATGACAAAATATGACTACTGAAGAATGACAGGCACACGTTGTTGACTGTTGCATGTTTTTTTACCCTCCATTGCATCCAGCGAGTCCATCTTCTCCAGAGCGGAGTAATTGACAAACCATATGGACTGACTGTTTCCTTTGGCCGACAGCAGATCCAGAGTGCTCTGATGGAGAAACATGTACTGAGCCTGAGAGAGAAGAGATCAGTGTGTGAGCAGGAGAATGGGACTGACACCGTAGTTTGCGAAACAGCATGATTTTGCAACCCAGGCTCAATTGAAATATGTGCCTCAGGCTACATTTTTGGAAAATGTAAAATATGCTGTTAAATACTAATGTAAAATAAAGGTAAATGATGTAGTGGCAGTGCACTTTTCTCTTATGTTTGCTTTTTTTATGTTTTTTTTTATTAATTGTCAGTTATTTTAATACATCAGCACATACAAATACAGTCTCAGCTATACAGTAGGAAAAAATGAGAAATATACAAACAAGTAAACAGAATAATACAGTCAGGCTAGAAGCTAAGTATGCACCATAAAATAGAAAATCAGGAGTAATTAATGTAATGCCAAAAAGGTGTCCATTTGATGTGTCATAGGTGAGTTTCTCGAGTGGAAACATACTTGAGACAACTACATTGTAAGAAGGGTACCTGCAGAGATGACCACAATAAAAGCTTATGTTTGCTTTTAAAACAGTACTGGTTGTGTTCGATCATCTTGATATTAGTAATTAAATTTCAATTAGTAAAAAAATGTGAGTTTTTAATTTTACTTGTGGAAATACAAATTATACAAAGCAATAAAAATGCAAATTCTTCACTTAACTAGTGAAAATAAAACTACAAATATCAAAAATATTTCTCAAATCAATTTCAGTGCAATGACATCATTGTTATAAATACGTTTTAACAAGTGGAAATGTAATTCCTGATATTAAAAAAATGATATTAATAATTTCCCAATTTCAGTGCAATGACATCATTGTTGCATCATTGTAATAAATATGTTTTATCTAGTGTAAATGTAATTCTCTATATCAAAAACAGCCGTTTTATAATTTTCCACTCCTGAAATGACAGAATTGTGACTAATGAAAACACTAATCAGTGTTTGAGCAGGAGAATGGTACTGACACTGTAGTTTACAGAAACAGCATGATTTTGCAACCCAGACTCAATGGAAATACATGCTTCAGGCTACATTTTTTGCGAAATGTAAAATATGCTGTTATATATAATGTAAAATAAAGGTAAAACTATGTAGTCGCAGTGCATTTTTCTCTTATGTTCCTTCAAAACAGTATTGGTTGTGTTTGATCATTTTGATATCAGTAATTAAATTTCCATGAGTAAAAATGTGAACTTTTAACATCCAAAATTGTGTAATTACAAACTTTAACTGGTAAAAATGCAAACTCTTAAATCTCTGAGTAAACTAAAGAGAGTGATGACGTGCTCTGCATTTGGTGTAAACCCAGTATAAGACCATCATTAGGTTTCTAAATGGTCTTGAGAGCTAAACATAACCAAATAGCTTACATAAGCCCCTTTCATACATACAGATCTTTCCGGAAAATTACCGGCAAATTTCTGGAAAGGTCTGTCTGCGTAAACAGGCCTTTTTTTAAAATACCGGTAAATTTGTTCCGGCAATTTTCCAGAAAGAGAAGTTGTAACATTACCGGTAATTTGCTGGAATGCTGTGCTGTGTGAACACAGAAGGAAAATTGCAGGAAAGAGCGCATTCCCGATTAGAATGCGCTGACGTAAGACGTCTACTACCAATCAGAACACTCAGATGCATTCACATCCGCTCTGTTTATGAAAATAGAAGCCTTTGAATTTTTTTCTAGACACATTTAGCTGCTAGATGTTAGTCAGATAATGTTTCTATGTTCCTTCTTAATGCCAACTGTGTAAAAAAATATTGATAAAATGCTACTGATAAACCGCAGTTTGTTTACCTTCAAACTCTGCTTCAGTTGCTTGACACGTGTGCACGTGGGGAAGCCAGTGAGTGCCAGCACACACACATAATATGTACGTCTCGACATGCGAAAGTGTTCCTCCTATGTTTTCATCAAAGTTGTTCACAATATTATCCATCCACAGAGTTTGTAATGTAGCAAATGTGTAAACATTTAGCTGCGGTTCATGCTTCTGCCTTTGGATGTTTCTGCAGCTGCATGAATGCTAAAGCTTTAAATAAAAGTGAACCCATCAACAAAACAAAAGCCAGACCCCTTTTATGTTTACAAATACAATCGCATCCGTTTAGAGCTCATTTCTGTCTGATGATGTCAGAATTTACTGGTATTTTGGAATGGATGTGTGTATGGTCTTATCAGGAAAAATTCCAGAACGTCCTCGCCTGTGTGAACAGAGCTTTTTTTAATTAAACAGTAAAGTCGCACCTGAAATTTTCCTGATATTTACCGGTATCATTGTGTGAAAAGGGCTATAGTCTTGCTCGCTGTTTTTAACATACAGGCACAAGTTAGAGCCAGAACAATTAAAATAAAGTTTAGCACACAAAAATATTTTCCAAAAGAGGATTTGGCTCAAATTAAGCACTAAATACGTCCCTGTAAATATCATTAGTGTGAAAAGAAACAAAAGTTGTTGGTGTCATACTGCCCCCTAGTGTTCATTTTACCTCGAAACTGCAGTCAAATGTATGCTGAAGTATGTATTTGCAGTTTCACAAAAATGTAGGCTGAAGCATGTATTTCCATTGAGCCTGTGTTGAGAGTTTTGCAATATACAGTACAGTGAGTTTTTAAAAGGGTCTACCAGATTTTGCACCATGCACATCCTCTCACTGCGCAGTTCTGCCACCAGGCCGTATATGTCCACAAATTCATGATCTCGCAAATGCTGGATGAGATGATCCAGTGCTATAAACACTCCAGTCCTGCCCACACCAGCACTGCACACACAGAAGATATAAGTTGGTACTAGTATTCAGCTTAAAGTGCAATTTAAAGACTTAACTAGATTTATTAGATTAACTAGGTAGGTTAGGTTAATTAGGCAAGTCATTGTGCATCAGTGGTTTGTTCTGTAGCCTATCATAAAATTATTTCTTAAAATGGCTAATAATATTGACACTTAAATTTTTTTTTGCCTTTATTGAAGCCAAACTATAAGAAATGAAACTTTTTACAGAATATTCGATTACAGAATAAAATCATATGAAAATTTCCTTGCTCTGTTAAACATCACTTAGGAAATATTTCAATTCAAATTTTACAGGAAGGCTAGTAATTTTTCCTTTACTGTACTGTACGTATGAATTTAATCCTTGATGGAGTAGGAATGGGTTTGAGGAGAATGGTAATATTTGTTTTATTCTATAAAGTTCTGATAATTTTTCTTCCAAGTTTTGAATAAATATATTGTTATTTGCAGAAATGAATGAGCATTTGCAGACACTTTGCAGAAATTGACAATTGAAAATTTGGTTTATTCCACCAAATATGATTTTTTTTTTTATTTTCAGAAGTTAAAACATTGATATTATGTTGTCATTTTTATTATTTTACGCTATAGTAATATCATGCAAAATAATACTTTAGGTGTCAACATTTTCATTTGAAATTTGAAAGAAATGTCATAAGCAGTTTCAATAATGGGGCGTCACGGTGGCACAGTGAGTGGCACGATCGCCTCACAGCAAGAAGGTCGCTGGTTCAAACCTCGGTTGGGTCAGTTGGTATTTCTGTGTGGAGTTTACATGTTGTCCCCGTGTTCACGGGTGCTCCGGTTTTCCCCACAAGTCCAAAGACATGCGCTATAGGTGAATCGGGTAATCTAAATTGTCCGTAGTGTATGTGTGTGAATGATTGTGTATGGATGTTTCCCAGTGATGGGTTGCAGCTGGAAGGGCATCCGCTGTCTAAAACATATGCTGGATAAGTAGGCGGTTCATTCCGCTGTGGCGACCTTTAATAAAGTGGCGAGATTAATAAAGGGACTAAGCCAAAAAGAAAATGAATGAGTTTCAATAATAAAACAAAAATTATGTTTTACTCAACTTTACAAATTGTAAATTCAGAGCAACTGATATTTTTCCAGTGATCTCTGAGATTTTTAATCTTTTAAGCCTGCTTTTACCAAGATTCTTTCTTTCATTCATTTTCCTTCGGCTTAATCCCTTTATTCATCAGGTGTCGCCTCAGTAGAATTAACCACCAACTTATCCAGCATATGTTTTACACAGCGGATGCCTTTCCAGCCGCAACTCAAAATTCACACACATACACCACAGCCAATGTAGTTTATTCAATTCACCTATAGCGCATGTCTTCGGACTGTGGGGGGAACTGGAGCATCCAGAAGAAATCCACGCCAACACGGGGAGAACATGCAAACTCCACACAGAAATGCCAATTGACCTAGCCAGGGCTCAAACCAGCGAGCTCCTTGCAGTGAGGCACCACTGCGCCACCGTGTCAAAATAAAAATAAAGCTTAGAGTGGTGTCAGGAACACAATTATATCCACAACATGGGCCAAAGATTTTTGCACCTTAAAGAATTAAAGACATATTATGAGATAAAGAAACACATAACAACAAATAAGAAGTCTAAAATTTGAAATATAAAGTGATTTAACCAGAAATAAAGCCGAATTTGGAAATATAAAGCATCAATTGTTATACAAAGTCACATTTTAAAAATGGGTTTCCATGCAGAATGTATCAATCAATGAGACCTGAAAGCTAAACATGCAATGGTAATGTATAAAAGTCTGTGCACCTGCAGTGGACCACGATGGTGGTGTTTTCATGGCCTCTGTTGGAGCGAACGGCTTTGACAAACTGGACCAGTGTAGAGCTGGACTCGGGAACGCCGTGTTCTGGCCATGAGGTGTAGTTAAAGTGATGGACAATCATGTAACTGCCATGCTGGAGAGAGAGAGAGAGAGAGAGAGAGAGAGAGCAAGGGCTAAAAGTATCCTTGAGGAATAATTAACCACTGAACCATGCACATCTTTATGTCTCTGCTTTTTGTGCAATTTTGGAACACAAATGTAAAAACTCAGTCTTAGACACAATTATCAGCTCTTCTCTGAAATGTTCATTCTATTTTTTTTTTTTTTACAATATTTTCTATCATATTTTTCTTCTGGCAAATAAATAAATTGAATACTAGTATCTTGCAAACTGACCAGTAAAATATCATGTACTGTTATCATGGCAAAGACATAAGAAATTAGCAAAAAAAACTGCAAAATGTTTCGAATATATATATACATATACACATATATATATATATACATACACATATATATAGCAATATATATATAAACAAAGCATTGTTATACAATATATTGCTATATATACATACACATATATATAGCAATATATAAACAAAGCATTGTTATACAATATATTGCCTAATTACCCTATCCTGCCTAGTTAACCTAATTTACCTAGTTAAGCCTTTAAATGTCATTTTAAGCTGTATAGAAGTGTCTTGACAAATCATGACAAAGAAATGAGTTGAAAAGATATTCTCTTCGTTAAACAGAAATTGGGGGAAAAAATATACAGGGGGTAATTCAGATTTTAACTGTGTGTGTGTGTATATATATATATATATATATATATATATATATTTACATATCACACATATATATCCGGGGTTGCTATCCCTTCCAGCTGCAACCCATCTCTGGG
>CAIGQZ010032693.1:855832-866302 GCA_903798205.1 Danio tinwini
ATAAACCATATAGACTTTACTTATTTTTAGACTTGATTTTTTATGCCATAAATCAAAATAAAAAAGTTTATATTCCAGAAATACATTTTGATGATTTCCTACAGTAAATAAAACAAAACTTAATTTTTGAGTAACAATATTCATACACTGTAAAAAATGCTTGGTTCCACACAATTACTTCATGTCGTCCCAACACAAATCAATTAAATTTACTTTTTCATCTTTACAAATTTAAGTGGATTGAACATAAAACATGTTAGGTTGTCCCTAAAAAAAACTTTACTTATTTTTAGACTTGATTTTTTTATGCCATAAATCAAAATAAAAAAGTTTATATTCCAGAAAGACATTTTGATGATTTCCTACAGTAAATAAAACAAAACTTAATTTTTGAGTAATAATATTCTAACAATGTAAAAAAAAATGCTTATACAGTACTATCTAAAGGTGTGGGGTCAGTAAGATTTAGATTTTTCTTTAAAATATATAAAATAATATTTTTTATCCAGAAAGGACATTTACAGCAACAGAAAATATAAAAATCTGAAATTTAACATGGTAAAAATATTTCACAATAATGTTCTTATTTGTGACCTTATGTTGTGACCATTAGACAAGAAATATATAGATTTTTATTATATGCTATAAATCTAAATTAAATGTATAAATCATGTTCCATAAAAATATTTGGTAAATTTTCTACAGTAAATTAAACAAAACTTAATTTTTAAGTTATAACATACATAGGAAAGAACTCAATTTGGCTAAATTTACAGGAATTTTTCTGAATAGTTAGATTTTTTTTAACTATCATATTCGTTTTAGTTGTATCTCTGCCAAATATTGTCCTATCCTAACAAAGCATATGGAAAGTGTATTTATTCAATTTTCAGATAATAAAAAAACTCAATTTCCGAAAATGAACACTTATGACTGGTTTTGTGGGTCTTATTTGAACAAAACTACATCCAATGAATGCAAAGTTGGTGAGTAAAAAAAACATCTTTCCAGCTTCCAACATAGTCTTATGGGACCCTTCATTTATGCCTTTTTGTGTTGAACTGAATAAAGAAAGCCATGCAGGTTTGAAATAAGCTACTAAACAGCGACAGAATGCAAATAGTTTCCATACAAGGCTTGATGTTTGTGAAGCGATTTTTGGAGCGATTCCAAGGCAGGTCAGCATCTGATGTGGCCAGATCCTGCAGCAGCTTCGGCAACTCCTGAAACACACAGCAGAAAAAAAAAAGTCCAATCACGAAACACACCGGGGAGAAATTTAATCAAGCAGGGAATATATTCTGAGAAGTCAAACACCACTGAGCGCAGAGCTCTACGTGTTCAATCAAAATGAAGTGTCACTGAAACTCATTTTACTGTTCACTAGTGCTTTCTTTCTCTCTCTCACCCACACAGACACACTTTTAATGCTAAAACTTACAGCAAACTCCTCCTGAAACTTGGCGTTGTCGTTGGCACAAAGATCCTCCACATGCTGAAGAAACGATTTCTTACTGATCGGCCTGCAAATGTGTTAGAAAGAGTTTAGGAGAGTGTGAAAATACTCACAAAAACATGAAAAATCATCAAATTTAGAATTATCCCCATTATTTCTGCAGAACAGCTTTCTTTAAACATACAACTATATACACTGCAAAAAATGTCTTTCACACCTACAGCTTTTTGTCTTGTTTCTAGTCTAAATATCAAAAACATAAACCAAGTGTCATTTTTAGACAAGTAAAAGACAAGGAGCAAACTAATCTGCCAATAGGATGAGCAAAATAATCTTGTTTTCACTTTGGAGCTGTGTATGGCCCCAGCTCCAATGCCGCTCAATCTGTACGCCTGAATGATCTTGAACTTTTCTGTAAGCCAGAGATTGTGAACCTGGGTTTTAAAATGGATCCTGAACTAAAGCTTGAAAGCCAGATTTGGTCTGTTGTTTGCTCTAGCTTCTTTCATTTAAGGTAACTGGCCAAAATTAAGCACGTTTTATCACACAAGCACTTTGAAACAGTAATCCATGCTTTTATAACCTCCCGCCTGGACTACTGCAATGCCCTTTATTTTGGGGTGAACCAGTCCTCTATCTCTCGTCTGCAACTCATTCAAAATGCAGCTGCGCGTCTTTTAACTGGCACACACAAATGCAAGCACATCACCCTGGTTTTATCTTCTCTTCGTGCTGCTGATGTGTGACAATAAAAGTGATTTGATTTGATTTCACTGGCTACCCGTGCACTTCAGGATCCATTTTAATTTACTTTTATTTGTTTTTAAGTGTCTGAATGGTGCTGCACCCCTTTACCTCTCTGAGCTTCTTTGTCCCTACACACCTTCTCGTTCGCTCAGGTCAGCCAGGGTGTGCCCAGGACAAGTCGAAAGCTCAGAGGGGATCGGGCTTTTGCTGTGGCTGCACCAAAATTGTGGAATGAGTTGCCGTTGTATGCTAGACAAGCCTCTTCCATTACTGTTTTTAAATCTCTTCTTAAAACCCACTTGTTCAATTTGGCTTTTAGCACAGCGTAAGATGTTGACATTATATGTTTATTTATTTATTTTTATAGTATTTGCTATGCTTTGTTGCACGCTCTATTGTCAGCACTTTGGTCAACTGTGTTGTTTTAAAGTGCTTTATAAATAAAATTTGAATTGAATTGAATTTGAATTTAATTGAAATTACCATTTTTTATTTACCTCCTTGGCAGATTATTTTTCTTGTTTCAAGAAGAAAAAACACTTAAAGGTGCACAATTATATATACTGAGTATACCAAGACATAGTAAAATGATAAAATATCAATACAGTGGTCCCTCGTTATTCACAGGAGTTACGATTTAAAAATAACCCGCAATAGGCAAAGTCCGCAAAGTAATCCGCTTTATTTTTTACAATTAGTATAGATGTTTTAAGGCTGTAAAACCCCTCACTACACACTTTATACACTTTTCTCAGACAGGCATTAACATTTTCATAATTTTCTCTCTTGTTTAAACACTCTCAAAGTTTGAACCTCTGTAGAAAAGTAAGTCCAGTATTATAGAATGAAGCAAAGATCAAAACCATTTGTTCTGCATTCATTTATTCCATAATGGTGCTCTATAGCCGTGTAACTTCTACCTTCCTTTAGCATGTCCAGAAGTCCAACTTTTTGTGCAATGGTTTGCATCTTCCTTTGACTTCCTTTGACGGTGGAAGATGCAAACAGAACATTTAGTCAACATTGTGGGTAGAAAACTTTCAAACATACAGTACAGCACTTCAGAGTCACACTGCTAGCGATCAGAGATTTATGTAAATTTGGCAAGCTTAACGCATTCTGTACTGTACAGGAGACACGGCACAGGAAGATTGATTGACAATAGTCTACAGCCAATCAGGACGCAGAACACAATGTGCACAAAAAAATATGCGAAGCAGCAGAAAATGAACTTTGCTATAGCAAAAGACCACTGTATATGGAAATGGGCATACTGCGAGCTTCAGACACCACTCTTTCTTCGTTCTCATGTGAATTCCATAAGTGTAAATACTTGGTGGACAATGAGCCAATCAGAGGATTAAACAAACTGGGATGAGACTCATGGGCCACACCCTCATCATTTGCATGTATGCCTACTTTAGGTTATTCATCCAGATCTGACAAGCAGCCACGTCATCAAGAGAACAGGACACATATGCAGCTCTGAGATCATAAAAAAGCTCTGAAATCATTGATATGCACGCCTCATGCTGCGTTTGATAAGCCAAACATTTGCTAGTGATACAACAGTGATCATTTTCCCCCTTTATTTTAAGAGTTTATTTCACTTATGTATGTGGGACTTTTATTTTGAAAATGCGAGCCCCAAATTGTTTACTGTGTGTTACAGGGCAACGAAGCATGTTCAAAATCACTTCATAATGCAAAATGCTACATTTACACATTACACATTCATTCATCTCCACTTTGAAGAGGCATACGGTATGTTTAGTTACGTCTTTTGTTAATTTATCATGTTTATGATATGATATGATTATTATATGTTTCAAAAAACATGTAGACTGCTGAATCGTGTCAAAACAATCAGCTTAACTGTCATCTGTTCATACAGAGGTTGATATTAATTCCTGGCTGTGTTTTCTATGACTATAGCTATAATTTACAACGCGATACATCTCGATCACCTACTTTTGTCAAGCCTAATTATAATGTAGCCTTTCTCCACAACAGATCTGGTGAGCAAAATAGGTGATTGTTACTCTGATTGGGTTTATATTTGTCCGTGTTCAGCTTACATTATGCTGTGTGTGTGTGTGTCTGTAAGAGCGGTGCGTCAGAGAGAAGCTCATTAATAATCACGACATGAGCCATATCCGCTTAAGTGGTGGCGTGATGGTGACGTATGTAATACTGTTTCCGGGTCCAAGCCGCCACTCATTTGAATTGACAAAATATTCATTTATGATCACCTTTTATTCATATCACACATTAAAGTGAATTTTATATAACGTCATAGTGTACACAACAATCTCTGGGCTTGCTGCATCACAAATACCAAAATGTTAACAATTTATAAAAAAAGGTATCATTTTCTGGCCATCAGATATTAGGCATGGACATATATATTGCGATCGTGATTTTCGAAAGTATTACATCGCTTTGTAAACATTTATTATTAGCAGTCTCCTCATTTAGTTTCATAGAGCGCTTGGACCCAGAAGCCCCTTAGCGTGACGTCACACTTAACAAGCAGATATGGTCAATCATGTACCTTCTGATTCTATGGTTTTTTTATAGAGTAATAAATGAGCTTATAAAACAGTTTCTGGATATTTTTTGAACTTATCAAAGCCATAAACCTACTATGAGAGAACAATTTAATTTACTAAACCAATGCAGAATATGACATCTTTGATTTTGTATGAAAACAAAACAATGTTTTTTTTTTTTTTGCTTGTTTTGAAAATGCTTCTTGATTTAAGAATTTGGAGAGATTTGGACTAGAAACAAGACCAAAACTCTAAGTAGGAAAAACTATTTTTTTTTGCAGTGTAGCAGGTGGTTATGGGTAATCATCGGTCTTGGGGGCTGAAATGAACAATAATAAATCCATCAAAATCTCCTTTACTTACTTGAGGGATTTCCTGTAACTTAGCAGCCTGGAACATTAGACAGTAGAGAATTATTATGAAATTGGCCTCGGAATGATAAAATTAGGTTACTTTTTGACTTGCAGTGATAAATAAGAAATGAACCTATGTAAAGCTCACCACACAATCTAATTAGAGGAAGACACACAGACATAAAAGGAATCTGAGAGTCGCTCTATGTGATTTTTCAAGCAGAAATGCACAAAAAGCAGAGCAGAGCCACAGATCAGCATTATGAAACCGAACAGTCCTAAATGATTGACAAGGCAGGTAAACTCTGGTATATTTAATCATAACTATAAAGGTTTCTGAACAGATTCATCCCAGTTATTAATAGCTAGAGATTAGACTGATGCCATCTGTTTGGATAGGATCAAATCACACATGATCCATGCATTAATTGTGCTTTTTTTAAACTTGGGGATTATTTGCTAAATTAGGCATGTGCAAAGTGAAAGCACTGCATTTTACAGGCAAATTTTTAAAATATAGGATAGTAATATTATTTAACATGTTTCACTGAAACTATAAACAGAAGGCAGTCAGAGTATATATGAAATAGATGTACCATACGTTACATACTGTATTAACCATTTTTTAACACTGAAATGACTAGAATCCTATAACTAATACAATACCTGACAAAAGTCTTGTCGCCCACATCCAAGTTTTAGGAACAACAAATGATAACTTGACTTCTAGTTGATTATTTGGTATCAGAAGTGGCTAATATAAAAGGTCTCTAGATTACGCTTATTTTACCAAAATAAAAAATATGATCATGCCTTGAATTTTAATTATTTAATTAGGACAGTAAGGTCTGAATTTTTTTAGACAAAAGTCTTGTCAACTTAACAGAAATAATGTACAGTACAGAATATAAAGTCATGGTGCAGTGGAAAAAGAATTAATATGTGTATGTGTATGACTCCCATGAGCTTGGAGGACTGCATTCATACATTTCTGCAATGACTCACATAACTTATTAATAAAGTCATCTGGAATGGCAAATAAAGCGTTCTTACAGGACTCCCAGAGTTCATCAAGAGTCTTTAGATTCATCTTCCATGACTCCTCCTTCATTTTACCCCTGACATGCTCAATAGTGTTCATGTCAGGTGACTGTGCTGGCCAACTTGGAGCACCTTGACCTTCTTTGCTTTCAGGAACTTTAATGTGGAGGGTGATATATGAGAAGGAGGGCTATCCTGCTGAAGAATTTGCCCTCTCCTGTGGTTTGTAATGTAATGGGCAGCACAAATGTCTTGATTCCTCAAGGTTGTTAATGTTGCCATCCACTCTGCAGATCTCACACATGCTCCCATAATGAATGTAACCCCAAACCATGATTTTTCCTTCGCCAAACTTGACTGATTTCTGTGAAAATCTTGAGTCTATGTGGGTTCCAATTGGTCTTCTGCAGTATTTGTGATGATTGGGATGCAGTTGAGCAGATGATTCATTGGAAAAATCTACCTTCTGCCCCTTTTCTAAATGATCAACTAGCCATTATTTGTTGCTTTTACAACTGGGATTTTTGTCAGGTAGTGTAGAATGGCCATAGCAGTCACTGTACAGAATTAAATTTTTGTCACGTTATGTTTCCATTAAGACTTTAGAATAAGCTTAGATTTAGAATCAAATATTATGTTATATCAAAAGCATTACACTAAAACACTCTCTTTTTTGTAATATAGCCCTTAATTGGGTGCGAGTTACTAGACTGCCCAGAAATAAAAATGTTGTTTTTGTAAGCTTGACAGTCGTGTCTGAAGTAAAGTTTTTGCTATGAGAAAGTAATGCTTTTGTTAGCAGAATGTTGCTATGCAACGGAAGCACGCATATTCATAAGGCACATGAAAAAATAGCGAACACTGAAATGAAGGTATTCAATTTTAGCGTTATGGCCACTCATAAAGGTATTTAGAACTCATTTGTGTTTTGTAATTTTTATAAAAATAATGTTAGAATGAAATATACAGACCCTTAGCAATAGTCAGGGTTTTATAGTTAATGTATATGAGGTGTATTTGAACAAAGTCATTAAATAACAAAGTGTAAAAATGGTCAAAATGATTGCCTTGGTAGTTCTAGTGTTAACAGAGATTTTCATTCAATCATTCATTTATTTTCCTTTGGCTTAGTGCCTGATTCATCAGGGGTCGCCACAGCGGAATAAACGGCCAACTATTCCAGCATATGTTTTACGCAGTGGATGCCCTTCCAGCCACAACCTAGTACTGAGAAACACCCATGCACTCTCACATTCACATACTCACACACTACGGCCAATCTAGTTTATTCAATTCACCTATAGCGCATGTCTTTGAACTGTGGGGGAAACCGGAGCACCCGGAGGAAACCCACGCCAACATGGGAAGAACATGCAAACTCCACACAGAAATGCCATTAGCAGATTTTTAAATACAAATCTTTAATTTTAGACTGAAACATCAGATGTAAGCACTTTCCTTATGAAACCCACTACCGGTCAAAAGTTTGGGGTCAGTTTATTTTTTTTTTATATTTCATTTTATTTAATAATTTTAATAAAATTATTCTGTTTATCAAGGCGGCATTTATTTAATATAATTTTTTTTTAAGTATTTATTTTTTACTTATATAGTTTCAAATGAAATTATTACTCCAGTCATTATTGCTTTTATTACTAATACAATTAATAATAATAATAATAATAATAATAATAATAATAATAACAATAATAATAATAATTAATATTAGAGTGATTTGAAGCTGGAAATTCATCTTTAAAATCACTGGAATAAATGATTAAATTAAATGATAAACTACTTTTGAACAGTTATTTTATAGTGCAATAACATTTCACAATTTTACAATTTGTACTGCATGTTTGATGAATGTAATGCATCCTTGGTGAGCAGGATAAGCTTATTTTAAAATGTTTAAAAATCCTACTGAACCCAAACGTTTGACCAACTGTATCCAATATAAGCAACCTTTATTTTCCATATGTCTGTCCTTCGGAAGAAAAGATGTTTCAGTTTTTGTTTTAAGAGTTTGATGTTAAAACACTAATTAGTTTATTAAAAAATAATCAGATTCATGGCTCAAAAACTGAAATGTGATCTGAACAATGATTTTTTTTTTGATCCGCTAAAATCACTGCAAACATCACTGCATGCGACTGGAAAAATAAAACATTTACCCTTTCATAATGAACAGAAAAACTGACACTACCATCATGCATCAGCTGAACACCACTGTCTACTTACTGGATGACAAAAATCTCCTTCCTTCTAAAGAAAAAGGAAGAATACCTGAGAACAGAGGATAATGAGTAAGAGTGTGAAGGGATTGAGTCCATTAGTGCAGTTGAACGATGCTAAATTTAATGCTAAATAATTAATTACAGGGTTAGTTCACCCAAGAATGAAAGTTATCTCATTATTAATTCACCCTCATGTTGTTTCAATCCCCAGAGACATTAAATTATCTTCAGAGCACAACTTAAGATATTTTTGATGAAATCTGAAAGCTCTTTGATCCACTATAGATACGAAAAGCTCCAAGAACAATTTTGTGCACCAAAAAAACTGTAAATGCAACTCTGTTAGCCTTTCAGGTTAGGGTACATGCCTACTACAGGCAGAAAGACATATTGCCATTAAAGTCAGCAGCACAACATGCAAGCATCGTATTGCCCATAATAAACAAACACCCTAATCTGATGCAAAAACACTGGCGAATGGCGGAAGTTGTTCTTGGAGCTTCGTATGATTACAGTTGAACCACTGAAGACACATAGATTGTTTTGACAATGTTTTTGATCCTTTTTCTGCATTTTGAGCATCTCGGGACCTTTGCCGTCTATGAAGGATGACAGAGCGCTTAGATTTAATCTAAAATATCTTAATTTGACTAGATGAATGAACATCTCAGAGGATTAAAACGACATGAGGGTGAGTAATTAATAACAGAACGTTATTTTTTGGGTGAACTAACCCTTTCAATGAGTGAATTACTGAATGAGCGAGTGAGTTATTTAATGAGTGAATTAATAAGTGAGCGAGTAAGTTATTCAATAAGTAAATTAGTAAGTTATTTAATGAGTGAACTAGTGTGTTAATGAGAGCAGAAGACTATCACATATAACCATATGTACAGCACATATAAAGTCTCACCGGTTAATCTTCTCCTCTTTGAGCTCCAGATCGGCTACTGCTATGAGCTGATCCAGCTTGAATTTGGTCTCAATGATCTCAGCCTGGCGCGGCGAATACGTCCCTCCTTCCTTCTTCTTCCTGTGGATCCTGAGATCAGATAGAGTCTAGTTATTAAATCACACCCACACACACAACTGAATTATTCTGTATATCATATTCAACTTACTTCACAGATCCATATATAATCAGAATTAAAAACAACGCCAGGAAAAATGACAGCAGGACTCCAAGGATGATCTGCTCATCTCTGGTCAGCAAGCGGTCATCTGCACTCAGCATTCAGACACAGCAAAATAGGTCAAAGCAATGAAACATGTTATTCTGCATGATAGTTTATAGAAATAACAGACCAACTTAATGTATCCTAGCTGAATAAAGTATGAAGCTGAAACATTGAATGGCAGTGTACAGAAAAAAAGGAGAAATGCTAACAAAAATATTGCAAGGCAGCATAAAGTTACTTATTTATTACTAATGTAACCCACCAGTCCTAATGCACCCAACCTGGTCTGAGCTGGGATCGAACCGGCAATTCTTTGCATGAGAGTTGGTTGCTCTAACAAGGAGGCTGAAGACCATGGCCTCTAGCGTCTATCGTTAGAGCACCTTTTGCGGTCAGAGGAGTGAGGTTTACCTGCATAGCACTTCGCTAGCTGGCCTTTGTTACACTCATCCCCTAAACCCTAAACCTCACTCCCATCTGGGATGAGCCACCATGTGTAACCCACCGGTCCTACTGCACCCAAACCAGTCTGAGCTGGGACCGAACTGGTGGTTCTTTGCATGGGAGTTGGTTGATCTAATAGGGAGGCTAAAGACAATGGCTTTTACCGTCTGTTGCTAGAGCACCTTTTGAGGTCAAAGGAGTGAGATTTACCTGCATAGCACTCCGCTAGCTGGGTTTCGTTACACTCTTCACCCTAAACCTCACTCCCATCCCGGACGAGCCTTCATGTGTAACCCAACCCAGTCTTAGCTGGGCTTGAACCGGTGATTCTTTGCATGGACGTCGGTTGCTCTATCAAGAAGGCTAAAGACCATGGCCTCTAGCGTCTGTCACCACAGCACCTTTAGAGGTCAGAAGTAAGATTTACCTGCATAGCACTTCGCTAGCTGGCCTACGTTACAC
>CAIGQZ010032693.1:866312-877477 GCA_903798205.1 Danio tinwini
CCCGGACAACTCCATGTGTAACCCACCGGTCCTACTGCACCCAACCCGCTCTGAGCTGGGATTGAACCGGCGATTCTTTGCATGGGAGTTGGTTGCTCTAACAAGGAGGCTAAAGACCATGGCCTCTAGTGTCTGTCGCTAGAGCATCGTTTAAGGTCAGAAGAGTGAGGTTTACCTGCATAGCACTTCGCTAGCTGGCCTCCGTTACACTAATATTAAGTATTTTAATGGTAAAACTTTAAAATAATGATCCATTAGGTAATGTTATATTTACTAACATGAAAAAAAACAATGATCAATACATTTATTAAAGTATCGATTCATCTTTGTTAAAGTTAGTTAATGAAAATAAAGTTGTTAATTGTTAGGTCTTAACTCAATGTGCATTAACTTTGGATTTTAATAATTCCTTAGTAAATAATTAACTATCATTAATAAATGCTGCACAAGTAATGTTCATACTTAGTTTTAGTAAATACCATTATTTATTATAAAGATTTTTAAATATTTTAATTTTTAAAAAGTAAAAAAAAAATGTTTACACAAAATTTAAATTCCAGAGGAAATGGCATAATTTCCTTTCAAACCCAAACCCCGCTTTTGAAGACAATTTCATTTCAATTCAGTATTTAATTCAGTGTGAATATTCAGTCCTCGTGAATAAGAACTGGGACTGCTAAATTATAGAATGATAAAGCATTGCATGAACTAACCCTTTAACTCAATATGAATGATGATTAAAACAAATGGAAAAGGAGAGACAAAGTGGGAAGCTGTGAGCAAGACATCCCATATGGAAGCTTGTTTCTGACACTGAATTAATAATTGTTTTGTGATTTTTTTTGTGTTGTTGTTGGAATTACGAGTTCATATCTTACAATTGTGAGCAGAAATGTCAGAATTGATGTTTTATGTCTTCCTCGAACATACATATAAATCAATATTTAAAACAGATCCAGATTTTTAAACCTGTTCTAACCCATTTTAATAGTTTTTTAGTCTTTGTTATTTTTATTACTTATACTTGTATTTTATATTTATTTTATTCTTGTTTATGTAAAGCACTTTGAATAACCCTTGTGTATGAAATGTGCTATATAAAGAAACTTGCCTGCCTGTCTGCCTAAATCTGACAATTTTAATCATTAATACTGATCTTCCTTTGAATATTTATCTCACAATTCTTTCTTAATAACTAGCAAATGTGTGTAAGTTTTTATTTTTATTCTTATTCAGTGTCAAAAACAGGAATCCAAAATCACAGCTACAGTGCTCAGCATAACTGAGTACACCCCACTTTGAAAATGAATATTTTTATCCATTTCTCAGTGAATATGGGTGATATATATTGGTGCATTTGAACAAAACAGATTTATTAAACAGATATATTTATTAAAATAACATTTTAGTCACAGAACATCTTTAGAAATTGAAAGACAATACATTAAAATTAGTGCAAAATATAGCAAAAAAATTACAAACTACAACATTTCAACAGAACTTTATATATTTTTTGTTTTTCTTGATTGTTGCTATACTTGAAAATTGTATTTAATATTTTCCCTAACTTGTTCATTTGGGCAACTAATGAACCATTGAACCATTATTGTAAGTTATTTTGTTAGATTAGCTCCAGATTTGGCTTCAGTACTGACTAAACTAATGTATATGCACAAATATAATATTGCAAAGCATCCTATAGAAAATATTAATTTAAATGAGAGATCTGTGGGGGTGTACTCATATATTCTGAGCACTGTATATTGGTCCTTGTGTTAGTGTGTCTATACCTGCAGTTCTGACTTTGTCTGAGTATTCAGAATCTGTGAACTGGCCACGGATGTTTGTCGCTCGAAATTTGAACCTATAAATGCAACAATAAACATGGTTAAAATAAAAAAATGACCCCTGTATAACGATTTTCAAAACTCTTATTTTATGTGTGTGCTTGTGTCTCTCACACATAATGTGTTTTGGGTTTGAGTGGTCCATTACAAAGTGTCTCTGCATCTTCAGAAAGGCAGCCCTCGTTTTCTCCTATAACATACGTCTTAGTGTTTGAGCTCGTGCGCTCAGATTTTTCAGAGCACTCTGGGTTCAGGAAGCCCTCGTCTGTCAGGTATGGAGCGGTAGGGTGGAGAAAAACACTCTTCCAGTTGGACAGATTACCATAGTCCATCACTGCATTAACATAAGATACAAAACTTACAGAATTATTATGTGTTCAATATAAGGTAATTCGGTAACACTTTATAATAACTACACACCATGAATCATTTATTAAGCATTAGCATCTAGTGAATTTATTATTTGTTAAGCATTAACTCTACATTAATAAGCGTTAGTAAGCAGTTTATAACTGCAGCTACAAATGCTGTATTATTGACAAACACATTTATAATGTGCTTAATTTTACTTTCATAATTTGTGACTGGTTGATTTTTTATGACTAAATTAAGTATCACATTATTTACAAACCATTAGCATTTAAGAGTAGTTGGAGGTTTTTAAGACCATTCAGAATGAGTTAGTAAATGATTAATAAACTATTGAAAAGAACATTTATATATCTCATTATTAAGGCATATAGTAATGGTTACTATGTATGTTAATAAATGCTTTATTAACTCAACTTCATGCAGTTTTGTGACCTAATCTAAAGTGAGGACTATTTATGCTTTATAAATCCCTTATAAATGACAATTAAAGGCTCCGTATCAAATGAACAACAATCTTTGCAATCTTATCTAAAAAGTAAAATGACTGTAAAGTTTAATCATTGCTGAATAACAGGAGTGTCAAAATACAACATAAAATTGAATAAAACAACAACAATATAATAATTTAGCAATATAATAGGAACTGTACAGTAATTTTATTTTAGTTAAGGTTGCAAAGGTTTATTTTTTGTTTGATACAGTTTCATTTGTGTATCTTCACATGCATAGAAATGAATAATGGCATTTATGTTCTTTTTTCCTGTTTAGAACTGATCCTTTAATTGTCATTCATAAGGGATTTATAAAGCATAAAAACAAAACTGAATGAACTGCAGTTAATAAAGCATTTATTAACATACAAATTAACTATTAATATAGGCCTGAGTAATACGAATAATAAATGTTAATTTGAATAGTTTATTCATCATTTACTAACTCATTCTGAATCATCTTAAAAAAACACCAACTATGCTTAAATAACTGGTTTGTTATTAATGCAATACTTAATTTAGTCATGAAAAATAAATAATTAACAAAGTATGAAAGTACAATTATTAAGCACATTATAAATGTGGTTATAAGTTAAGAATACAGCATTTGTAGCTGCAGTTAAAAACTGCTTATTAACGTTTATTAATGTAGAGTTAATGCTTAACAGATAATGAATTCACTAGATGCTAATGCTTAAATGCTTAATAAATGGTTCATAGTGTGTAATTATTATAAAGTGTTACCGATAATTCTAATACATTATTTATGAAATGGTTAAAATGTTTTGAAAGAAGTCTCTCCAGCTCTTATACCCATCATGGCTAAATGTATTAGAACAAAAACTTATAATTTTGTGTAATATTATAACAATTCAAATAACAATTCTGTTAACTAATCTCCTCCTCATAACTCATATCTTCCTAAAGCTTTAAACCTACAACCACTGCATCTGTCTGTTTCAAGGTGATCTAAAGTTCCTTCTAATGATTCAGAAAACTTCAAAGATCAAATCGCATTTACTTTTATTGAAGGGGTGAAAACAGTCTTACAGAGCATTTAAGGTGCATCGATTCAATTAAGATCTATTTTTCACTAGCCAAGCAGCAAATCTAGAACATGCTAATTTTAATGATAACAAGCAAATGAATGCTAAAACATACTAGCAACATGTTGATTAATGCCCAAAACATGCTAGCAGCATGCTAATTCAAACTAAACCATGCTAGTAACTAAAGTTGTGGGGTTAATCGAAATTTAATTACAATCGTGATTTGAAACATGAGGAGTGTTGAAAAATGAGGAGTGTCTTGCTAAAAAGTGAACCAAAATATTGCCAGTGACACTCAATCCAGCAGCAAGCAACAGCAAAGTACAATTTCAGAGTTGTTTGCGGCTGTTACACCATATGAAAATGCATCACGAAGGCACCAGGAGATACAGTAACTAACGCCATAACTCACCACCTCAATAAAGACATGGTGCCTGACCAAAGAGGGATGCAGTGACCAAAGATGCAGTGACCAAAGAGGGATTTAAAAACCTCATCCAAATGCCGGAGAGGAGATACAGAGATACATTTCCGTCCAACACATATTTTTGCCATTTTGCTGTATCACAGCTGCAAGTTGAATGTTGTGATATTTTGTGTAGCATCTGTGATAATTATTTTGTTTTTAGACAATATAAGCTACAGAAAGGCTCGTATCAGCCATGTTTGTTTGCTGAGTGTTCTGTATTTTTATAATTATTATTTTTTGTAAGTATAATAAGCTACACTATCTCCCTAATTTGCATTAAACTTCTTCACAGAAAGATAAAGTCATTTTATTTGTGCTTACTCTTTGCTCTAGGGGAAAAAAATGAGTGTTTAATTTCTGAATATTTAAAAACTAATTTAAATTAATGTTGGGATAAAAAACTAATATATTTTAATTTTTTTTTTTTTACTTATACAGTACTTACTGCATTTTAGCAGTAAAAAGCTACAATCTGCTTGTTAAATGGTGGCGTGATGGTGACGTATGTAATACTGTTTCCGGGTCCAGGCCACCACTCATTTGAATTGACTAAATATTCGTTTATGATAACTTTTTATTCATATCACACATTAAAGTGAATTTTATATAAAGTCATAGTGTACACAACAATCTCTGGGCTTGCTGCATCACAAATACCAAAATTTTAACAATTTATAAAAAATGTATCACTTTCTGGCCATCAGATATTAGGCATGGACATATATATTGCGATCGTGACTTTCGAAAGTATTACATCGCTTTATAAACGTTTATTATTAGCATTTGATGAGTTTCCTCATTCAGTTTCATAGACCGCTTGGACCCGGAAGCTCCTTCGCGTGACGTCACACTTAACAAGCGGATAGAGTGGGGGAACTATGACGTCAATTTGTATGCAAAAACCCGGAAGCGAGTTAGCATTTTAGCAGTTTCGGTTCCCTCGTCCCAAAGTCCGTCCGTTTCCTTGTACTTGTACCTCATCCGTTTCCTTGTACTTGTACATGTGTAATGACAATAAAGTTGAATCTAATCTAAAATCTAATCTAAATGGGTTTTTTGAATGGGATTTCAGTTTAATCGCTTAAATAAGGTCTGTGGCTAACACAACCTCAAAATACTTTCACGTTTTATTCCACGACATAAAACACATCAGTTACAGCACACTCTTGATTTTTTTTAATCGGTTATGCTTCTTTAAAAACACGGTTGCTATCAAGTTGCTAAACGAGACTACAGCAGGTGTCGGAGATATTATATGCCATCGAGCTGATCTGGTCTGGAGCGCAGCTCGCTTACGTTGGGCATTTGGATTTGTCTGAGATTTAAATATTTTCATGAATAGTATTTTATTGTTTGTAATATTTTGCTAAGTAGGAATTGATATTGTGTAGATAATAGCTTCACTTGTAAAGACTGTCAGGACAGATTCATTTGTTGATAATTCATTTTAATTAAACGATATTATGAGGATACTGCTTACCAGTGCAGCCTGTCTCTTTCCTGCTCTCAGTAATGCAAACGTGTGAATAAATGTGTAAAAAATTGCACACATATTAACTGTCATTTCATTTGATCAAAGGATTTTTCGTCAGCTTTTTTCTTCATCTGAACACGTTTAACGCTGTCATAACAGCAATATTTACACTCCTTAAAATGTATAGCATATGTGACAGTGTGGGCTGCTTTTCGCTGTACTTCGTGACAATAAAAGAATATTGAATGCTGTTCTGTGTCCATGATGGCAGGCATTTGATAGACTTGTCCCTCATGCCTCATTTGTCATCTGTTACTAAGCGGGCTGTATGCAGGCGAGCGATACACTTATTTAAATATGTCTTATGATAATACTATGTAGGCACATTTATACATAGTTTTAAAACTTTTACAACAACCGTAAAGCAAAACAAAATGCATTTTCCACGTAAAAAACTATCCAAATGGCATGTAGGTATATGTGTTTTTGTGTATTCATGTGTTTATAATATTTAGCGTGGATTATAGTATGATAAACTGAGAGATTAAATCTTTGTCATGGACCAAATTTCTAAAAAAAATAAGCTTAAAAAGTTGTCGTTAGCAGGGTGGTGCTGACGTCACAGGCGAGCGCCCCAGTCGCTGTAGTCCGTTTATAGCCTAATGTTAGCTTTTCCATTCTTACGTTTGCATTTAAGATCCAAAAGTGCTAAAAGTTATGTTTTCGTGAGAGGATTATCCGGTTGGATAAAACATGTAAGTGTAATGACCAGTGTTTGAACACAGCTTATTATTTGCAATCTTCGAAAAGCCTATGGGAAAATACTATGGGGATTTTATTGAGGGAACTAGTTTTATGCTAGCAGCCGATTGGCCTACAAGGTGACGTCATAGTTCCTTCACTCTATACAGATGATTGACCTGAAGCTTGACTACAAAATTAAATTGCAAATGAAATCGCAATTTGTAAAAAAAAATATAATAATAATAATCGCAATTAGATATTTTCTCCAAATCGCACAGCCCTACTAGCAACCATTTTAGAAAAAAAAACAATACAGTTAATTGATGTTTACAAAATGTTCACTATATGCTGGAAAGATGCAAATTGTTGAAACTACACTCTCAGAAATAAAGGTACAGGAGCTGTCTCTGGGGCAGTATCTTTTCAAAAGGTACATATGTGTACCTGAAGGATCCATATGGTACCTCAAAGGTACTTTTTAGATACATTTGGGTACTAATATGCACCTTTGAGGTACCACTGTGGACTCTTTGGGAAAGGTAATGCCCCAGAGACAGCTCCTGTACCTTTATTTCTGAGAGTGTATGCTAACAAACTAGAAACATGCCAACAACATGTAAAATCATGCCAGCAGCATGGTAATTCACATGGTTTTGTCAAGCCAACATCAAAGCTTGACATGTTTTACTTGTCATGTTTAGCACATTAAAATGATGACACACTCTACTTTCAGCATCATTACTTCAGTTTTTATTCTAATATACTGATTTGGTCCTCAATATACAAATAATCACTTTAACAATGCAATGCTTTGTTGCTAATTAAAATTTATTTTTTTTCACAATAATAATAATATAAAAAAATCTTACAAACATGTCTTCTTAAAGTCTATATTGTTCTGTTTTAAATTAAATATGTTCTATAAACTGCCTGACAAAAGTCTTTTCGTCAATCCCAGTTGTAAGAGCAACAAATAATAACTTGATTTCTAGTTGATCATTTGGAAAAGTGGCAGAAGGTAGATTTTTCTGATGAATTATCTGTTGAACTGCATCTCAATCATTGCAAATACTGCAGAAGACCTATTGGAACCTGCACAGACCCAAGATTCTCACAGAAATATGGCGAAGGAAAAATCATGGTTTGGGGTTACATTCAGTATGGCGGGTTGCGAGAGATCTGCAGAGTGCATGGCAACATCAACATCCTGAGATATTAAGACATTTGTGCTGCCCATTACTTTACAAACCACAGGAGAGGGCAAATTCTTAAGCAGGATAGCGCTCCTTTTCATACTTCAGCCTCCACATCAAAGTTCCTGAAAGCAAAGAAGCTCAGGGTGCTCCAGGATTGGCCAGCCCAGTCACCTGACATGAACACTATTGAGCATATATGAAGGAGGAGGCATTGAAGATGAATCCAAAGAATGTTGATGAACTCTGGTAGTCCTGCAGGAACGCTTTCTTTGCCATTCCAGATGACTTTATTAATAAGTGATTTGAGTCATTGCAGAGATGTATGGATGCAGTCCTCCAAGCTCATGGGAGTCATAGATAATATGAATTCTTTTTCCACTGCACCATGACTTTATTTTCTATACTGTACATTATTTCTGTTAAGTGACAAAACTTTTGTCTAAGCAAAGTCAGACCTTACTGTCCTAATTTAATAATTAAAAATCAAGACAATCATATTTTATTTAGGTAAAATAAGTGTAATTTAGAGGCCTTTACCTTTCATATAAGCCCCTTCTAATACCAAATGATCAACTAGAAGTCAAGTTATTATATGTTGTTCCTAAAACTTGGATAGGCGACAGGACTTTTGTCAGGTAAGGTAAATATATTGTTAAATGTCAGTTTTTAATACCTGCGGGTTCAGAAACTATGACCTGGACTTTCTGGATTGGTCCATAATCATCATTGAAGAAACATTCAGGCATTTCAATGGTGATGGTCTTGGAGGTTGAGATGATGACACCAGCACTGTTCAGAGCTGCCCGTGGCATCTTCTTTGGTTTAGGTGGAGCTAAATAAACCCATCAGGCTCTTAAAATGACGGCAACTTCAACAAAATAGAATAGCTGATTAGTAATTTTTTTTTTCCTACCTTTCACACCTGTGGTGACATGAACCTCAGAACTTGGTCCAAAACCTGCTCCATTTACAGCTGCTATCTGCAACAAATACATCTGGCTTACTTTTGAAAGTACTTTTAAGTGCAGTCATAGTTTTAGGATTTAAAACCACATGAATAAAATTATTAAGAATCATGATCATTTTTGGAGCTTCCTTCTCTGTTGTTACCTAGATAAAGTTTTAAATATCTACTGCTATGTACTCAATGTGGTGTTAGATGATGCAAGCATAACATAATTCACTAAAAAAAAACAGATAGAGACCTGTACACGGTAATGAGAGATGCTCATTGACAAAGTTGGTGTGAACAGTCCTAAATTGCTCAGGTTTTAGTTCCTTACCCTTATGCTGTAATTGAATCCACCTTTTAACCCATCAATTATGGCCGTCATGGTATTATTTGGGTTGCTGATCACAGACAGGCTGTTGATGAAGAAGTCCAGCTGCCCGTTGCGGTAGATGTCGACACGATATGCGCTGATGTTTCCGTTCGGCTCATCCGGTGGAGAGAACGTTACATAAACACGCGTCACTTCCTCTGGAATCACTGTCAATGTCACATTTTTTGGGGGATATTTGGGCTCTGGTGAAAACATAAGTGTGATTAAAGCAATAGCTAAGACAAAAATGAAAATGACCAATAATTTACTCATCCTCAAGCCATCATTGGTGTATATGACTTTCTTCTGTCAGGCAAACACAGTTTATTCTATGCTGTATAATGGTATTGGGTAGTGGCGATTTTTAAGCTTCCAAAAGCACATAAATTGTTCATAAAACTAACCCAAATGCTACCAGGGGGTTAATGCATGTCTTATGAAATTACAATGTGATTTTTTATAACAAATATTTAACATTTTCAATTATAAACACATATTACTGACTTCTGGCAGCTGCTGAATGCATTTTCATTTTCATTGATGATGATGACTACAATAATGATGACTATGATGATGATAATGCCAAAAATGCTGATGATAATGAAGATAAAAAGGATAATGATGATCACAATGGCGAGGATGACAATGACAACGATGACAATGATGGTGAAGATGATGACGATGGTGACTATGGCTGTTTCTCAATATGCGTTCTACAGCGGTCTTGCGCCCTAGTGTTCTCATGTAACGTCATCATCAGCTGCCAAAGCTCAGTTCCAATACTCAAGACCGCAAGAACAGAGGACGCGTGAAACTTCCTGGATGTGTTCTTGATATCGAGGACGCACCGATGCAGACTTGAGCACTGATCTCGCTCTAGAAGTCCCAGAAGTCATTGTGACTGGAGGTGGGAAGGGCAGTATTTTATTTAGATTCATTATTAAAGTTCAGAGATATCACTTATTTACCTCAGGAGTTTCCCTAAATGAATCGGAGAATATAAACATTACTATGAACATCTTAATAAAGAAATAAACACATTAAGGGTGTTTGTTTGCTGAAATTCATATTAAAATCTGTTTAATTTATATTGTGCAACGTATTTATAATGTTTTTATGCGTAGTATATATTTTGAAAAGACAAAAAGACAAAAAATCATTGTATGAATGCAGTAATGTTTATACGTTTTTCATTTAAAACGCGTGAAGGTCACGTGACCATCAGAAAGAACGCATCAACTCATTTATCACAGGACACGTTCTCTGTTCTCGCGGTCTCCCATGTTCGTTCTTCCGAGGACACCTAGCAAGACCGGTTTCCACAAGAACGCAAGTCCGTTCTCTGCGTTCTTGGAATTGAGAAACAGCTTATGATACCAATAATGGGGATCATAATGAAGATAAAAATGATGATGATGACAATGGCATTAATGATAAAAATTATGATAATGATGATGATGACGATGAGGAGAATGATAATGCCAACAATGATGACGAAGATGATGAAAATGGCGATAATGGGGATGATGATGAAGATAAAAAAGATAATAATGATAACAATGGTTATGATGAGGATGACGATGATGATGGTGATGACGACAATGATGATGATGACAACAACAATGATAGGGATGATGACGAAGGTGACTATTAAGGCAATAATGATGATGATGATGAAGAAGATGAAAATGATGACAACAATGGCAATGATGATGGCAACGAAGATGGCGACGATGATGTCGATGATGAAGATAAAGATGATGACTATGATGGCAATAATGGGGATGATGAAGAAGATGAAAATGGCAATGATGCTAAAAATTATGACAATGATGATGATGATAATGATGATAATGCCAGTAATGGTGATGAAGAAGATAAAAATGATAATGATGACAGCAATGACGAGGATAATGACAACGAAAATGATGATGATGACAGCAAAGATGGCAATGACAATGTCAATGATGACGAAGCTGGCAATAATGATGATGATGATGAAGATGAAACTGATAATGATGATGACAGTGGTTACGATGGTGATGCTGATGACAATGATGATGACGACAATATTGAGGATGACGACTATGATGTGAACAAAGGTGATAATCATGATGAAGATGATGAAAATTGTAATGACAATGTCGATGATGATAATGACGACAAGGATGTACTCTGGGCCAAACAAATATGGCTTTGCA
>CAIGQZ010032693.1:893007-918388 GCA_903798205.1 Danio tinwini
AAATAAAATAAAATAAAATAAAATAAAATAAAATAAAATAAAATAAATTTACATTTACATTTTAATAAAAAAATGTGCACCTGTGTTGCATTTAACGGAACTTTTTTAGTAACATAATTTTTATTTCATTTTTTGACAACAAATTTGTTTACAAATTTCAAAATACAATATTTTAGGAAATTTCTTTAAAATCTAAAAATGTATAGAAGTTATATTATATAAGGTATCGAAGATTAAACTAGACTGCAAATTTGTTTTAACAAAAAAAAAAAATAATAATAAAAAAATAATAAATAAATAAATAAATAAATAAATAAAACTAGATAAAACTAAAGAAAACTAAAACTAAAATAAAATAAAAACTAAACCAAACTAAAAATAAAATAATAAAACAAAACTAAACTAAACTAAACTAAACATAAAATAAAATAAAAAAAAATTAAACAAAACTAAAAACTAAAAATTTAATAAAAATGGTTGCACGAATTGTCATTGTTTGGCATTAGAAAAATTTACGTATATAGTTAAGAAAAAACCTAAAAGGTTTTTCAAAATATGAAACCCCTTAGTAGCATTACTGAAGGAAATCAAATCTTCTGTCTATATAACTTGTCTCTTGTATCAACTTGTATTAATATATCATTGTTTTGATACCTGTATATTGCGTTTGTATGTACATACATTTATTTATCTATATACTTGTAATTGTCATTTTCATTATTATAATTTTTGTATAATTTTGGATGTTTTGTTTAAGTACATATTAAATGTTCCTAAAAAAAAAAATAAACAAAAATCAAACAACAGACTTTTGTAATTTGTTTTAAATATCAAATAAACTCCACATTCAAAAGACAGCAGTTTCCCTCAGCAAAAACAGAGGTGCGTCTCTGACCTGCTTCATCAGTATGTAGTGGAAGAACCACAGAGGGACCGGTACCGATGCGAGTGACTGCAGCGATGGAGAGATTGTACGGTGTAAACGGAGTGAGTTCTGACAGCACAAGATGTGTCTCAGAGGTGTAGTTTTTGTTGGA
The DNA here is from genome assembly GCA_903798205.1 of Danio tinwini. NCBI lineage: Eukaryota > Metazoa > Chordata > Actinopteri > Cypriniformes > Danionidae > Danio > Danio tinwini. The sequence goes on from CAIGQZ010032693.1 coordinate 894,045, forward strand.
GGTGCCAGGACCCTGTAAAACCACAGCATACTCTATAATCTCGCCATTAGCCTCCACTGGGGGAAACCAGGACACCTGGATGGAGGTGCTGGAGAGATTCTTATTCGATCCAGGCAATGGAGGAGAACTCGGAACTGTCAAAATACAGACACATACATGTATTATTAAAGTGTCCTCGATTGGCATCATTGGAATATGAGCAAAATTATAAAAAGAGTCATGTTGTTTTTAAACTTATATATTTTGCTCAATCCTAAACTCGTCAAGTTAAATCCTAAAGTAAAAAAAAACTTTCTGTAATAAGCCCTTTGAAAACTGGTAGTTTGCTTTAATGATCTGATAGACTCTTATTAACTGACAGCCTAACTTTGCCGTTTTCACAGACTTTTCCAGCATTTCTGAAGAGACTAAACCTTTCCGACAGTGCTGACATTCAGTGTCACATTGAAAAACATTGAACAAATGAAATGGCAGCCTTGAGTCCTGACTCAAACCTGATTGAAAATCCTCATAAAAAGTATTACTAAGAAAGTTATGGTTAAGAACCCAGTACAGTCAGTCAGCTGTGTGTCCTGTGGCTGCAGAAGTGTTTAGGTCATTCAGAGACAAGCAACACCTTAGCAACCGCCTAGCAACGCCTTTGCAATCAGAATACCCTAGCAACACCTTAGCAACCACCTAGCAACACCTAAATTGTCATTCTATAGCAATCGCTGATTGGCTCCTGTTCTAGAAGGCGGTGCTTCATTCACCATATTGATCGTTACACTTTTCCCCATTCAAAAGTATATGAGTGACATATCTTGTGTATTGTTTTCACCTTATTTTCCATGTACGAGCGGGAGCAGACATTCAAATCTTTTTGGCTCGAGACTTCCAGTCTCATTCACTTCCATTCATTTTTGACATTAAAAACTGCTCGTTCTGCTGCTTGATGTTGCAAACTGATATTTTATTATTATATGATTCTGCTTTGCTGTATAATCATGCAAACTCTTGTTTGTAGAGCAAGTAATTTGACTGTTTTCTGTGGTTTATTTTTCCAAGTGATTTCTCCCATAGGCAACTGAATCAGAAGTTCTAAAACAATCGCATAAACGGGCACTGCGGGCGCACTTCCGCATTGAAGAATACGGTCAATAGTCTTTGACACAAAGCTGATGTAGATTGTGTTGTTATGAATGGGTTATATGCACTGAAGTGTTGTTTAGCCACTAAAATCTTCTGGCGAAAGATTGATGTGACTGTTTTCAGTTTCATAAGGGACCTTTTACACTATCGATAATGTAGATTTTTATTTAGTTTAACAACAAAACATCAGTAAATAGCGCTATTCTGCCTAGCCTGCTTTACTGAGCTGAAGTTACTTTAATATTCACATTGGTTCATTTTTGAACAATGACAGCCTCCCTGTACTGTTTACCATGCTACTCCGAATATTCTCTCTGAAATAGCATGCAAGTGTGGCTCAGTAACAAGTGTAAATCCTGCACGCAACCACTAACTACATTTCTAACTGGCGAATGACATGAACTAGTGGGTTGTCTGCTGTCATGTCGCGGTGCGCATTCACGATTTCAGAAGGCGTGGCTTTGAAACAGTCTCTTCCCTGCCGTTTAAAGATAATACGCTAACCGGTTAGCATTTTGGCAGATCACCTACTATACCTTTAAAAGCATGCAATTATTTAAACTTTCAGACGAGGCTTTCTTAAGCCACCATTAAGTTTGTCTATGAACTTTAATTTTCTAGTTGTGATTATTTCACTAATCAAGCAGCCCTTACTGAAAGACTGATGAAAAGATAAATCTGCTTTTGGACGATCAATTAAGTGGCCAAAAAAAAATCTCCAAGAATCACAGATGAAGAGCTGCAGATGTTAGTTGGATAGTGCAGACAGAAAGTCTCTTAAACTTCAATCTGACATCTACATCCCCACATACAGTATTGTTTGGAAAAGAAAACAATCTCAGGGTGCTTTCACACCTTGACGTTTGTTCCGGAACCTGGCGCGTTTGCCCAGTTAGCGCAGTTTATTTGGCATATGTGAACAGGGCAACCGCGCACGGATCCACGCCAAAGCAATCACTCCGAGACCGCCTGAATGAGGTGGTCTCGACTTGATTGAAATGAACTCTGGAGCGGATCGATTGTAGTGAGAAAGCGATACGATTCACAGTGTTTTATGAATATGTAATAGGCATACGGCTATATGAAGAGAGAGTAGGGCGGGAGGCCATTCCAGACATCCCAAGTCTCCAGGAAATTTCGGGAGTCTCCCGCAAATGCACAGAGACTCCCGGATGCCCGCAAACGAGCGATAATCTCCCGGAAATTGCACGTCTACCTCCCGGTCCTCAAATACGTTGCGCACCCTTCTCATCACCCCTCCCCACCGCATCCCTTTCTCGCTCTTCAGACATGTCACGCGCACCCTGTCAAACACCACCAAACCACCCCCGACAGCTCAGCGGGACTCTGCAAAATAAACCGTGAAACTCTGACCAATGTGAGGAGCATTTACTCACACGTGACTTGTTTTAGCTTGTTTTGGTCCGTTTAGAAGCGTTGTCGTGTGAAAGCGAACCGCACCAATAACAAAGAGCAACAATGTAACAATTTTAATCCCTGTTTCGGAACAAATGAATCGATTCACAGGTGTGAAAGCACCATCAGACATCTTCAGCTTTTTGAGTGAAAGATCAAAAGGGTGCCAATATTAGTGGAGGGAACAGTATGAACATGTGCATGTAAAAAAAACAAAAACAGGATGTGATGGTACCATCTTCGTCTGTCCGCAGGTGTAGCATTGTAGTGTGGTTTACGGCGGATCCTGCACTGGTCGCTGGTGTGACGTTTATGATGTAGGGGAAATACTTCCTGAGCTTGGTGAAGAGGTATATGTTGTCGGTGGTGGTTTTGGTGATAGTCATGTTGACTGTGCGGTTGATGGATGGGTGGGTGATGCCCGCCTCCTGCAGGCTTAGCTGGTAGTAAACTCTGCCATTGGGCTCCAAAGGAGGATCCCAGCTGATCACCACCGCCGTGGAGCTGTAGATGGTGGCGCTGAGGTTGTGGACGGGACCACTCGGCACTAAAGCGAGAGGAAGGTGTGGAAGAGAGACAGTTAATACATAGTTGAAGTCAAAATTATTCGCCCTCCTGTACTTTTTTTTTTAAGTATTTCCCAAATTTTGTTTAACAGGAATTTTTTACAGTATTTCCTATAATATTTTTTTCTTTTCTTTTTCTTATTTGTTTTATTTTGGCTAGAATAAAAGCAGTTAAAAAAAAACACTTTAAGGTCAATATTATCAGCCCCATTAAGCTATATATATATATTTTCGATTGTCTACAGAATAAACCACTGTTACCCTAACTTGAATAGTTAACCTAGTTAAGCCTTTAAATGTCACTTTAAACTGAACACTAGTGTCGAGAAAAATATCTAGTCAAATATTATGTACTGTCATCATTGCAAAGATAAAATAAATGATTAGAAATAAGTTATTAAAACTGTTATATTTAGAAATGTGTTGAATTTTTTTTTCGTTAAACAGAAATTGGGGGAAAAAATATACAGGAGGGATAATAATTAATTTGATCCTCAATCTAAAGCAAAACATGGCTTTGTGAGAAAATTAGGGTTCGTCAAAAAAAAAAGCCATAAAAATCTAAAGAAAAAGCTATGAGAGCTTATTATTATTAAGCCCATTATTGTAATTTGTCAGGAAAAGTAAGCATATATACACATTTCCTGTGTGGGAATTAAAATTATCCTTATTAATATATTATTGATCAATGTATTATTGATCAATGTATTATATATACACATATACAGATAAACACATATGAGTGTATAGATGGTGAACTTGTATTAAACTGTGAGATTAATTTGTATGATATTTAATGTATTTAATAATTACAGAAGGATATTTCAGATTTTTTTATATTGTATAAATGACATTATATTATATTATAAGTTCAATTAGCATTTATATTAACATTTTTATTATTTAATATGTAAAGGATGACATTACAGGGTTTTTTTATATTATATAAATTAAATTATTTTTTATTGCATTATGAAAAAAAAATTTTGGGGAATGAATTATCCTTATTAATATTATATTTGTTAATCAATTGTGTTGTATATAAGTATACAGATAAACACATATGAGTGTATACATGGTGAACTTGTATTAAACTGAGATTAATTTGTATGATATTTAATTTATTTAATAATTACAGAATGACATTTCAGATTGTTTGATTTATTTAGATTATATAAGTTATATTAGATTATATTATAAGTTTAATTATCATTTATATTAAAATTGATATTATTTATTAATTAAAGGATGATATTTAATTTTTTTTTTTTAAATTTAATATTATATAAATGATATTATATTTTATTGCATTATGAAATTTAAATTTTGGGGAACGACACTGAGTTTAATTGTCATTTATATTAAACTGTGATATTAAGTTGTATGATATTTAATTTATTTAATAATTGAACTATGACATTTCAGATATTTAAAAATATATATATATATTATATTAATTATAATAGATTATATTATGAGTTTAATTATCATTAAGATTAACGTTTATATTATTTCATAATTAAAGGATGACATTTCAGATTTTTCAAATATTGCTTTATATTATATAAATTATACTATATTTTATTGCATTATTAAATTAATAAAATTTTGGGGAATGAGGCTTTGAGTTTAATTATCATTTATATTAAACTGTGAGATAATTTTAGTATGATATTTAGTTTATTTAGTTATATAAAATTATTAATTAATTAAAAGTTGTCATTTCAGATTTTTTATTCATTTATTATGTTACATAAATTACATTAAATTATCTTAATTATATTATGAGTTGAATTATCATTTATATTAAACTGTGAGATTAATTTGTGTGATGTTCAATGTATTTAATGATTGAAAAATGCTATTTATGCTATTTATAATTTTTATTTCCTATAAAATTATATAATATTTTATTGAAATAGGCAATGAAAATTTTGGAGATTAGACTGTTACAAAGCATTAAAAAGTAAGGGCCTAATACTGAATTTACATGACAAATAAATATAAATGTCACACAGTAATATCAAACAATTGAAAGCAGTAAACTTAGCATGCCAGCTTAAACCCAATATTTAAGAAAAATGCATAAGCACGCAAACAGCACACATAGACATTATTTTAAACAATTACACACATCTGCAAATCTGAGGAAATTAAAAGAATTATAAATAATCTCCAGCACAGCATCTGCAAAATTCAAAAAAGTCAAGATCACAGATAAAGAAAAGAAGGGAGAAGCTGAGAAAGAAAAAATCTTCCTGAAGCATGTTCTGTGTCCCAGATTGCTTTGCTGCTTAAGCTGGGTGATTCTCCAAGAACTGCAAACCGATCAGATACAATCACTCACAGAGAAGCAAACAGGACCGTGACATTATTTATTGATATAGAACACATCTAAAATCTCAGACACCAGGGGAGAAAACCTTCATCACTCTCAGAAGGTCACCTCTACACCGTTTTCCCCAAAATCACACTAAAACTTGTCACTATGACTCTTACACAAAATAATAAAATCAGTCTATATATAGTGGAGATCAAAATTATAACAAACCTAATTTTCAAGGTCACTGCTTATACTGTATCTGTAGAAAGTAACCATAACAGAGCAGTTTTCAAGCCTATTTCATAAGCTTAAGTTAAACCTAAGCTAAAACTTTCTGTAATACGTCCCCTGGCAACTGGTGTTTTCTTTAATGATCTGATAGATCTTATTAACTGACAGCCTAACTTTCCAGTTTTCACTGACTTTTCCAGCCTTTCTGAAGATACTCAACTAGAGTTTGCATTTTCTCAACTGTACCGCAGGAGCGGTGGGACCCGACCAGATTTTTTGCGGTGCGGAAATAAATTTCCGAATAAAACGCAGTAGCGGTCGATGACTCTTGTGTAATTTGAACAAGAGCGGGTGAGCTAACAACATAGCGCTCCTGAGTCCTGATATTATTTCAGAACAGCATATCTGCATATCATTCTTATTGAGCATCGATACAAGCCAGTGCCTACAATGGTAACACATGCTGAACACATGATCATGCAGTGCTTTCTACACGTGCTTTTTTCCTGCACAGTCTGTGCGTGTAAAGATGTGCTGTCCTTCAGCTTGCATTAGAAAAGGGTCAGTTTACTACATCAGGCAAGTCTGACCCTATGGGAGTCTTTTTCATACGTCATTGACACAAATGGAAAAAAATGACCCTTTATGCGAAGTTTTACCCTTTAGCAGTCACAAGACTGGAACCTCAGGTTTAAGGCGGCACTCATGTCTTATCACAAAGGGGCAAAAAAAACTGACAGTTAGCCTACAATCCTTGCACAACCTACAGTTTTATCTGTGACCTCTCTCTCTTTTGGTAGTACCCAATTTAAACCTGAGATTTTGGTAACCCAATCTAAATTTAGCGGGAACGATCGGGTCAGGTAGAAAGTTATTCTAAGCAGGCAGTGGGTGAACAAAGGCTGAATTTATGGCGGGAGCGGTTGGGTGCGGAATAAAACCTGGCCGGAGCGGGACTAAGAAAATTAGCCCTGCGCAGACCTCTAGACTGAACAATGCTGACATTCAGTGTCACATTGAAAAACATTGAAATAATGAAATGGCAACCTTGAGTCCTGACCTAAACCTGATTGAAAAATCTCTGAAAAAGTATTACTAACAAAGTATTACTAACAAAGTCAGTCAACTGTGTGTCCTCCTGTGGCTGCAGATGTGTTTAAGTCATTCAGAGTCAAGTACACTTACAAATATTCATCTTTCATTTTTGTTCATGCTACTGTATACGATCTCTGCTGTTCTAATTTTTATCATTGTGCTTTACACAAAATAAATGTATTTTTTTGTGGCTGGAGTGCCTTTTGTAAAACTCTCGCATGATACAGACACCTAAAATTCGCTAATCTGATTTCACCAAGTAGGACATGTTCCATCTGTGTTGATCCTAGAACAACATTCCAATCAGCCAATCTGAATTAAGAGATACGTTTACCGTTTATATTAAGTTTAGGCTTACAATTGTATTTATGCACTTCTACATGTGTTTTCCAACTATTATTCCCCTCTGATTTTAGGAATAATTTACAGTTATTGTTGGGTTTAGGAGTAGGGAATAGGTATGGATTACATTGTGAAAAAAAATGATGCTCCAAGATCAACATAGACGTTAATCCAGGATTGCATCGTACTTGGCAAAATCATGACGTTCACTAAAATTCCAACAAATTTCGAATGATGAAGATTAAAGTATTTTTGGAAGAAATTACGTTTTTAAATTTGCTTTATACTTTTGATTTCCACTATATTATCACTTATGAACAATTTAGTACTCAATGTGGCTTTTTATAGTTCAGGAGATGTTATGTGAAGCTTCTTGTATCAACTCACATGTTTATCCAACAGATGTTGCTAGGAGGACATAAAATAGACCCTAAAATATTGTTGTTTTTGCTTCGTTTACACTTCATGTGCATTGTTGATGTGTGAGAGTTTATTTTGAGGTCTCTAATCTACAGATTTTGGTACATCTGAGCACAGTTTGAGAAACTGTTGAGATCTCATTTGAATCCCATGTGACTTTTTCTGGGATTTTTTATTGATGTTTCTTAAGTCACATTGACATATTCTCAAAGACAAATATATAAGATGTTACATAACGTACTCCTAACTAGGCATTGGAGAAAAACAGTAACAGCAATGCGCTATTTTCTATTTTTCAACAAATCCTGTGAGAGGAAACGCAAGCTGGGATAGTCTAGAGACTGACAAATGAAAGGCTTTGAGATCAGATGCGCTCAGTCTCACAGGGAGGATTCGACAATCCCAGTTTGCAGCTTGGAGGAAGTTGTCTCCTTTCACAAGATATGCTGACGATGTGCTCAGAGTTTCAGTGTGAATTTTTTGGAGGTGTAATCAGTTGGAAAAGTGGTGCAGAGCTGCGCTTCTCCCCTGAGTGTGTGAGGAGACTGACCGTCCTCTAAGGTGGTGAAGTTTAGAAAGGGACTGAACAATCCCCCATCACCAACAGAAGTGCTGGAACTCATCCATACACTGTAGTCCTGTCCCGCCTGCAGATCAGACAACAGCAGCTGGTGTTCTGAACCAGGAACCCTCTACAGAGACAGAGAGACAGCCTGCTCATCCCCTGTATGTCTGAATTGGCATAAGTTATCTTCACATTCACATATTACACACAAAAATACATTGTATAGGTCAAAATTAGAAGTAAAGAAGATATTTTGTACAATAACTACTGTAAATCTAATAGAACTAATATTTGATTAGTAATATTTATCGCTAAACACTTAATTTAGACAACTTTTCAATGTATTCTCAATATTGAGATTTTTCTGGAACTCTCAGATTGAAGATGTTCAAATAATTGTTTCTCTGCCAAATATTGTCCAAGCTTAACAAATAATTATCGGTGGCCATAAATACAGTGCATCCTTTGTCACAATCATCTGCAATCTAGCAGTTGCAGAATGCTGGAGAACTACAAATTTGTCACGAAACTGGACTTCAATCACATCATGCACCTCACACACACACCAGTTCCAGTTCTCTCCCTGATTGCACACACAGCTAAAAACAAATCATAGACTGATTACATGGACTGTATACAGGTATTCACTTCACTCTCTCTCTCTCTCACACACACACAAAACATTGCTGAGTCTTGTTGTATGTTTCTATGCATTTTTTTTGCCTTGTTCTTCCATGGTTTTTGTTATAGTTTATGCTGTTTGTCTCCTGCACCGACCTTTCGACTGTAACCATGACTATGATTTTGGAATACTCTCATGTATCTGTTTGTTCCTGTTTGACCATTGCCTGCCTGAGTAATCTGTTTAATAAACTGCATGTGGGTCCTCAACTCCATTGTCTGTTGTCCTATGTTACATCCTTGTTCACAACAAACAAAGGCATATTTTCGTGACATCATGACCGTGTATGGAATTATTGGAGTTGTGGTCTTTATTACATCCTATGGGACCACTGCAAAAATGATGCTCATGGATGAGCTAAAGTATTTAACATTTATTATCATAGTAGTATGAAGCAGTGTACACTACCTGACAAAAGAAAAGTTTTAGGAACAACAGATAATAACTTGACTTCATAGTTAATCATTTGGTATCAGAAGTGACTAATATAAAAGGCACAGGCCTCTAGATTACGCTTATTTTGTGACGCTTATTTTATGACTGCATCCGTACATCTTTGCAATGACTCAAATAACTTATTAATAAAGTCATCTGGAATGGCAAATAAAGCATTCCTGCAGGACTAGTTCATCAAGATTCTTTGGATTCATCTTCAATGCCTCCTCTCTTACCCCATCTTACACATCTTACCCCAGACATGCTCAATAATGTTTGTGTCTAGTGACTGGGCTGGCCAATCCTGGAGCACCTTGACCTTCTTTGCTTTTAGGAACTTAAATGTGGAGGCTGAAGTATGAGGAGCGCTATCCTGCTGAAGAACTTGCCCTCTTCTGTGGTTTGTAATGTAATGGGCAGCACAAATGTCTTGATACCTCAGGTTGTCGATGTTGCCATCCACTCTGCAGATCTCTTGCACGCCCCCCATACTGAATGAAACCCCAAACCATGATTTTTCCTTCACCAAACTTGACTGACTTCTGTGACAACCTTGGGTCCATGTGGGTTCCAATAAGTTTTCCTCAATATTTTGATGATTGGGATGCAGTTCAACAGATGATTCATCAGAAAAATTTACCTTCTGCCACTTTTCCAAATCATCAACTAGAAGTCAAGTTATTATTTGTTGCTCTTACACCTGGGATTGACGAAAAGACTTTTGTCAGTTAGTGTAATGGTGCATGTCCACCGAAGCGTTTTTGCACTGTAGAAACACAAGCGATGTTCTAAAAAGCTGCGAGCGTTCTTTTTTTAAGTTAGTAGCTATGATACAGAGTATGAAACCAATTTTATTGGGTCGCAAATTATGTAAACAATATTTCATTTTTAGTACAAATTAAATTGGCAACTTTGGATGGAAAAAAAAAAAATATATATATATATATATATATACATATATTGTCTTTAAAGCATTAATTGTTTATACATGTAAAGATTAATATCATATAAAAATAGCATATTTTAGGTAACTACAATATTCACGTATTTAAAGAAATATGGTAAAAATAAAACTAAACAAAAGTAAAAAGAGTTCATCGATTACCAAGTGACGATATGTTTTAGTGTTACTATTATTAGCATTAGGTTTTACAAAATTGTATCTTTAAGTTGCATGGTTTCCGCTACATTCATTCTTCTATGGCAGGGCGCCACACTAAAATTCATCCCGCCACAGCTATATTACTGCTTCCCATTCAAAACATTAAGTTGTTGTTTTTTTAATAGCAGGTTATAATCGCACCAAAACGTATTAAAAGGAAAGTGAATTATAACGGCGCAAACTTTTCTTTAACCGTAGTAGAGCTGTGCATTGTTTGTTTAACCTTTATGGTGACATGCTGACTGACTGACGGGACTGCATGAGGCCAGCAAACACAGCGTAGCTTTCAGTTAAGAAGAACACGGTTTCCATAATTATACTGTATAGATAAAGGTCTATGGCTCTGCATACAATGATTTTATCTGGCTGGAGTTTATAGCTGTTTCACTTCACGACTGTTCAGCTACTTCAGCTGTTTCACTTTACTTTAGGACGTATTAATGCCGCTCTGTAGGTCTATTGGAGACATTGATAAACATTCCTAGCAAATCTAATAAATGCTGGAGATGTACTTGTCACATAAACGCACTAAATCGCACTTCAGCAGCGTTTATTTAAGGCACACAAAAATCTGCACTTGAGCAGCGTATATTTGAGGGTTTGAAATTTTGTGCACGAACAGAGGAAATCAGAGCGCAAGCAGAGATTCGCATGCTCGTATTACATAAATGCAATCTTGACTTGTAATACTGCGCTCACAACATGTCATTGAAATAACAGCATAGGTAGTTGGTACATCTGTGTAAAAGTCCTGCCGCCACAGCTGGAATAAATCCTAGAGGAAACACTGAGTTGGCCATTATATTTATTTACTTCAACATTTGCTCATTTGCATACATTTCTAGCACAAAAATGGGAACATTGGTTAAAGCCAATGCTTTTTTGTGCAAATGTACTGTAACTTGCAAAGAGATCAGAACAACAAAAGTAAATAATAGGTGCATCCCAAATCACATACTTATGCACTATTCTACACCATTTCATAGTATAAATAGTGTAAGTAGTGCGTTTACACTGAAAACTGTAAAAATAATAAGTGCAGGAATAATAGATAATATGGTAGATAATATGGATGATGCACTTATTCAAACAGTAAACCGAAGTGTGTAATGATGGACACTTCACGCACTCAACGGCTGCAGCTCTGCTCATGTAGCGGAAGGGGTGGAGCTATCCGGCGCACATGTTGGATAACTTTAGTTATTTTGGATTGTGAAAGCTAAATTCTCCTACAAGAGTGATTATAGCGCCTCCTGATGGTGAATGTGATTATACTCATGGCAGGTATTATTAGGTAGTTTGGTCATTTAATTAATCTGGCGACCATCAAATGTCATCAGGAAATTTCCCTGAATTTCCGCTTGGTAAAAAACATTAGTGTTCCATTTGGGAGGACACTACATGCTTATACTATGCTGTTGAGTGTGTAAGTGCATAATGTATAGTGGGCCACCTTCATTAACTCATATCTAGCCTATAATGTGATCAGACTACCCTGCCTGCTGACAAGAGACAAAAAAAGTGAAACAACAGACTGATGCACATCTGTGTGTGTGTGTGTGTGTGTGTGTGTGTGTGTGTGTGTGTGTGTGTGTATACCTCTGTGTACTCTGTATAATTGTCTGTGTAGTAGATGGTGTAGTACTGAATGATGCCGTTGGGTTCGTTTGGGGGTCTCCAGCTGAGACGTACTGTACTGGTGGTAAGCAGTGTGTATACTACATCCTGTGGAGGGTCAGATGGGGCTGAAACACAGAAAGAAAACGGTCACTGTCCAGACTATGAGGGCAATGCTGCTTCATCCGCTGCCTCACTGTCATTAACAGCAGCATAACAACTTGACACTAAACTTTACAAGTGGTATAACTGAACATGTCTTGAAATAAATTAAAAGTGTAGTAGGTGATCTGCCAGAATGCTAGCATTAGCATTACAGCTTAAATTTCAGACCCTCCCCTGCCGTCCAAAGCCATACCTCTTTAAGTCATGAACGTGCACTGATTAGATATAACACTAGATCATGTCATTTACCAGTTAGAAAACTCTATGGAGACATGCACTTTATCAAGCGTAGTTGTTGACAGGCCAGCAGGTGCAGGAATTATATTTCCCCAAAACTGTCACAGGCTGTCACTGTTCAAAAATAAACGAATGTGTGACTATAAATCAAACTTCACCTTAGTAAAGCTGGTTAGGCAGAAGAGCACATTTACTTATGTTTTGTTATTAAACTAAATAAAAATTATATCCGAAAAAAGCAGTGATGAAATATCCTGTCATCTTTTTACATTAAACTTATGTTTACTTACGTGGGACTTTCATTTTCATTTGTGCTCGCTGATCCTCGTACATCGCTTATTTTCATCTCCTTTTACACTTAAACGACTAAACGAATGCTTAGGTCTATTTAACTGACTATATTATTGACGCTGTAAAAGGTACTCCCTGAACTTGAAAATAGTCAATCTTTTTCTGGACGTTTCTAGAGGCTGAACAACACTTCCGTGCATATAAACCCATTCATAAACAAGAACACGATCTACATCAGCTTTGCATGGCTAAAATAGTTTAAAAACGTCTCTGTCTAAAAGAAATACTTCAGCCATGGTGTCACCCTTCAGATCATTGTTTTGAATTGCATGACGTCATATTGCCCTCCAACGTGCAAAAGTAACTCCAATATTGATTCATGGTTTTGATTCTGCATTTTTGGCAGAAGCCCTTTCAGAAATAATCCTTCTTTTTTGGATACAAGGCCACGTTGGTCTTTCAGAAAGAAGTTCAGGTTGATGCAGAGTTTGCCTACGACATATCAGGCTTCACGTGAACGTGTGAGTGTATCTGTCTGCTTAAAGAGGCTGCACAGAAATTTAAATTTGTTGACACAGTTTGAGATACCTGTCATAATCGAGGTATTTGTCGGTCCAACAATATTGAATTGGATCAACACTTTTTAGTTTTATGCCTTACCCAGATTATAAAAATACATATAAACACATTTAGATCATTTACTTTAATCAGTACTATTGGACTGTGAAGAGACTTTCAACCAGCACAACAACAAATGTTTCTGAAGACAATCACCTACTGCAATTCACCTATAGCGCATATCTTTGGACTGTGGGGGAAACCGGAGCACCTGGAGGAAACCCACGCCAACATGGGGAGAACATGTAAACTCCACACAGAAATGCCAACTGACCCAGCGGGACTTGAACCAGCGACCTTCTTGCTGTAAAGCGACAGTGCTAACCACTGAGCCACTGTGCCACTTTTACACAATTTCTTATTATTATACATGTTAAAAGCTGCTTAAACATGACTGTATGTGAACATGTGCATAGTAGGGTTGGATCGATAGATGATACCATCATCCATCGCTGATGGCCGATAGACGTCAAGGTGCGGAGCCTGCATCGCTGATCATTTGCCCTGCTCCCTTTCGCAAACCTGCTTGCGAAAAATACACACTCAGGCCTGTTTACACTAATACAGCTTAGTTTTAAAATGCCATTTTAGAACGAAAACGATTCACATCCACACTGGCATTTCATCTACACTATACGAGTACCTATACGAGTACCACTTGCTGAAAACACACATTACATGACCACACACACATACTGTACACACACACACACACACACACACACACACACACACACACACACACACACACACAATGTCATACGCTCATCTGAGCTCCAGCTTTAGCTCAGCGAATGCTTTGAGCAGTGCACTTTGGACAGCTTATCAAGCATGTACCGGCAGATGGCGTCTCACTATAGTTGTTAAAAGGGACATTAATTCATCTTGTCTCTATCTAACGACTCTTCTGTCTTTTGAATCTATCACTAACGTGTCACAGTGTCAATACACTGCTTCAATCTTTCACTTTCACGCTTGTACTTAGTAATTTTTGCCGAAACCTCAGATACTGTTGGTTGGTTCCTGTTGGTTGTGCACCTTTTTTACCAACCAAGTTTGTGGACGCGATTATAACGACACTGCCTACTCATGCCAGAGTCCCACGGAAAAAGTGATTGACAGGTGGTAATTTGTGTGTAACTTCTTTATTTATTTATGATTTGGTTATAGGTAAAACAAAGACCATGCGGGTTAGGTAGTGTAAACAGTAGGCTACAAATAAACAATCTGTTATGAATTAATTAATTATTATTGAACAATTAATTCACCGCCACCTATGATGACGATGCCATCGTTCATCGCGATGTTTCACATTAGACATCGTACAATGCTAAATTGGTCGACATCGCCCAACCCTAGTGCATAGTATTTCTTTACAAACTGTTATTTTACAACACATACTGTACTGGGTTGGCATATATAATGCAGTGTTTTTAGCTGTTTTCCCAAATCCATGTGAATAGGAATAATCTGAATTTGAACATTCTGTACATTGTCATGCAAACATATTTTCTTCATGTTAGAAATGTGGTTTAGAGCAGAATGTGGGTTCACCTGATTCTACAGTACTAAATGTGATGTAAATCAGCAATCCTCCATCTCCAAGTCGAGTCCAGCTGCTCACAGAGGCGTTATACTGACCCGGTCCATCCACACTCACAACTACTGATGTTTCCGTCACATTAGCTACAAACTCAGAGCTCAGATTCCTAATAAACACAAACACATTTTTCAACCAAGGACAGACTAGTTTTGGCGAAAAACTGATTTTAAATCTTCTTTACTCACCACACTCTTACTATGTAGTATAAAATCTCAGAGTTGGCCTCCTCTGGGGCTTCCCAGGACAACTCTACCTCAGCATCTGACAATTTCCTGGCGATTAGGAATTTTGGAGGAGAACTGGGTACTGTTGTTTGGGAAAAACAGCTATTATACACCCACAACTGTGGGAAAAGACTTTAACACATGTAAGGGAATGTTTCCACTTTGACAGCTGATAATGGAAAAAGCGTCCAACCAAAAAACCAAAAAACATTAATTTTGCCTGTAAAAAAATTTAACATGCTTTAAACATCACAATTTATTCATAACACATCCTGTGGAATAAATAAAATAGTTAAAGGTAAATCACACAAGTCCATTTCCACCAAAAATGCTGTAAAAGAGAAATGTTTATGTGACGCAGCTTGATCTTGATGAGTTCACCTTGATAAAGAAGATCGTTAAACATCACAAAGCCGGTTTATTAAAGCAGACACTCACCGTCCTCCAGTGTGGTGATGTTGAGGATCTCGCTTGTGTGGTTGCCCATGCCCACCTGTGTGGCCGCCTGCACGCTGATGCGGTAGTGTGCATATTTTCGCAGGTTGGACAGGACGATGTGCTGCATGTGTGTGGTTTGGTTCAGGCTGTGTGTGGCGTTCCAGTATTCCACATTATAGAAGAGGATGACGCCATTTGCGAGGAGCGGAGGAGACCAGGACACGTTCACTGAGCTAGAGCCGATGCTCTCGTAGGACAGATCATAAGGCGGACTGCCAGGCACTGAAATAAACAATCAAACAGCATGTTGGGATAAACTATGACATAAAATATATTCAATTTAATTCAGGTTTATTAATATAGATTTATTAATCAAGTTTATTAATATAGAGCTTTTTCACAATAATTATTGTTTCAAAGCAGCTTTACAAAATTTGTGCATGCCGTCTTAGAATATAACACTCTGCTGCTGCAAACATCATATATACAGTGCATCGGGAAAGTATTCAAAGCACTTCACTTTTTCCACTTTTTTTAATGTTACAGCCTTATTCCAAAATGGATTTAATTAATTTATTTCCTCAAATTTCTACACACAATACCCCATAATGACAATGTGAAAATTTTTTTTGAAATTGCTGCAAATTTATTAAAAATAAAAAACCAAAAAAACCCCACATGTATATAAGTATTCACAGACTTTGCTCAACAGGGGCACCCCCAAGAGGTGGCCAGGGGTGGCCAACTCTGACCACCCCTGTGGCCACCCCAATGTGATTTTGCTGTTGATATTATTAATTTAAATGTACTTGCGTAAATTCACAATATTTCAATAAATAAATAAATAGCAGCCACTATATTATTGTGGATTGATTGGTGCCACTGAAGTGTTTTCAAACTAAATATTGATTTTTTTTATTGAATTTGAATTTATGAATTTTTTAGGAATAAATTGAGATATTTCAAGAGTATTTTTTTTTTTATTATTAAAACCACATTATTTCATTTACCAGAAACAAAAATATAACATTACACTGAATAAGTGTACATACATTTTTTTGTGTGTGCCACCCCAATATTTGGTGTGGCCTCTTCTGGCCACCCCTAAGCAAATTTTCTGGGGGCGCTACTGTTGCTGCTCAATATTTGTTGATGCACCTTTGGCAGCAATTGCAGCCTCAAGTCTTTTTGAATGTGATGGCACAAACTTGGCACACCTGTCTTTAGGAATTTTTGCCCATTCCTCTTTGCAGTACCTCTCAAGCTCTATCAGGTTGGATGGGAAGTGACGGTGTACAGCCTTTTTTTTACATCTCTCCAGAGATGTTCAATAGAATTTAGGTCTGGGCTCTGGCTGGGCCACTTAAGGACATTCACCGAGTTGTTGTGAAGCCACTCTGTTGATATTTTGGCAGTGTGCTTTGGGTCATTGTCCTGCTAGAAGATGAACCGTCGCCACAGTCTGAGGTCAAGAGCATTATGAAGCAGGTATTCATTCAGGATGTATCTGTACATTGCTGCATTTTTCCCGCTATCCTGACTGGTCTTCCAGTTCCTGCTGCTGAAAAACATCCCCACAGCATGATGCTGCCACCACCTTGCTTCACTGTAGGGATGGTATTAGCGGTGCCTGGTTTTCTCCAAGCGTAATGCCAGGCATTCATTCCAAAGAGTAAAATTTTAGTCTCATCAGACCAGAGACTTTTGTTTCTTATGGTCTGAGAGTCCTTCAGATGCCTTTTGGCAAATTACAGGTGGGGAGTGGCTTCCGTCTGGCCACTCTACCATACAGGCCTGATTGGTGGATTGCTGCACAGATGGTTGTCCTTCTGTTAGGGTCTCCTCTCTCCACAGAAGAACGCTGAAGCTAAGACAGAGTGACCATCCAGTTATTGATAATCCAGTTAATCTCCCTGTCTAAGGCTCTTTTTCCCTGATCACTCAGCTTAGATGGCCGGCCAGCTCTAGGAAGAGTCCTGGTGGTTCCAAACATCTTCCACTTATGGCTGATAGAGGCCACTGTGCTCATTGGAACTTTCAGAGCAGCATAAATTTTTCTTTAACCCTCCCCAGCCTTGTGCCTCGAGACAATCCTGTTTCGGAGGTCTACAGACAATTCCTTTGTCTTCATGCTTGGTTTATGCTTTGACATGCTCTGTCTTCCCTGAGACCCTTTCAAATTATGTCCAATCAACTGAATGTACCACAGGTGAACTCCAATTAAGCTGCTGAAACATCTCTAGAATGATCAGTATGTGCCTGAGCTCAATTTAGAATGTGCCTGAGCTCAATTTAGAGTTTCATGGCCAAGGGTGTGAATACTTATGTACATGTTATTTTATAGTTTTTTTATTTGTAATAAATTTGCAACAATTTCAAAAAAAATTTTTTTCACATTGTCATTATGGGGTATTGTGTGTAGAATTTTGAGGAAATCCATGAATTTCATCCATTTTGGAATAAGGCTGTAACATAAAAAAATGTGGAAAAAGTAAAGGGCTATAAATACTTTCCGGATGCACTGTAAGTAACCCCCGTAGCAGATCTAAACACAAGGGGAACTGGGGTGGAGGATGTCTCTGAAAATGTGCCACAGCTTAACAGCATAAAATGAAGCAGAGCATTTATACTGATGAGGAGCAAGCTCAACGGCTGCCGAGGTGACCAGCAACCAATCTTCTGCGCCATGTAGTTAATGACGCAGGAGCAGATTAGGTGACCTATCAGGTTGCGCGCGCATAGAGTTTCATATCAGAAATTTCACAAACAAAATATGAAGATCATAGCTCAATTATGCTGAACCTGAATAGTAAATTACTAGGCCGTGCCCCCTGATTTGGCCTGTTTTATGCTCTTTTTGATTTGTATTACCAACATAAACTTTAAAGGTGCAGTATGTAAGTTTGACACCCAGTGGTTAAACTAGGTATTGCACTCCTGGATAAAAAAAACGCACACATGGGATGCCAGATTGAGTACAGGAGCGAGTGATTTAAACTGTGTTCTAAATAAAAGCAATGACACGCAATAGAGGGAATATTCTCCATATTAAAAGGAGTTTTGGTTCTAACCAACACCTCGAATTGATATTTTAGAAACGACTTCTATTTCTCACAGCTGAACAACAGAAACCTATGACCGTGATCACCTCAGGTAAACCTCATGTGTTTTATTCAGTGCTAAATGCTAACAATGTGAGTTTGAATAGATTATAAACCTTACCATTTCGTGAGTGAGTGCATATTATGTGCTTCTGAAAGGCTGTATTTAAATTTCTGACGTGTTTCGTCTGGTGCAAACAGCCAAATTGCTCATTACTGCGTATCTCGTCATGAAGCATGTTGTTAGGACACGTGGTTACAATGTAACCTGCTCACCTAATGTTTACATTCGTAATACTTATATCATTTGCTAATTAATAACCTCATGTGCAACTGAATCTGTCTCATTTCAACGTTTGATACTGTCCATTTCGGTCACAAACACATGCTTTCAGAGCCTTTCTGAAGGAATGAATGAATGAAATACACTGTTTTCCAACAAGGCAACCCAGGGTGCTGAAATGTAATTGCCTAAACTGGCATTGTGCAGGTTAAATTTACCTAAACAAAGATAGCGTTGCGGCATGGAAAAAACATTTTCAAAGCAGAATATCTGACTTCAGCATTGTTTTTCAGTTAAACAAGTATGTTCACTTGGGATGTTTCTTAAATATCTGCACACATATGATGGTATTTTTATGCTTTTAAAAGAGTCTGACTTACACACAGCACCTTTAAAACGATAGCCTATAGTGGAGTGTATGTGGAAATGGCAAAGGAGAGAACATGATGGGGAAATGAGGTCAACCAAAGATGAATCGCCTGCATAAACAACATGGCTCAATATTTTTGAGCTTGTATATTAGGAAATCTTATGAATGGAGATGCTTTCAGACATCACTGTTTGGTGTCTGTAATAATTTATTTCTTTTTTCTTAAACTCTCTTGCTCAGCAAGGCTGCATTCATTTCTTAAATAATGCATAGCAAAAGTGGAATACTGTGAAAAATGAATAAAATATTAAATAACTCTCTTTACGGTTACTTTCACGCAATATAATCAATGAATCCACAGTAAGATTAAAGGAAAAGTTCTTATTGTTGTGGTCTGAAACATCATTAGAAATAAAGTGAATCAAATCTCCAACAATGTTTCGGCTAGAAAAAATATATATATTTTTTTTTACAGTATCAGGGGTTTTATTGTTCAGTAAAGTAATTCCTCTTGATCCCAGCTTGTGTATATTGCACATTTGTCCATTGAACTTTAATATGACCAAACATGAAAAATTGCTGTTTATTTTATGTTTGCTGGAAGCTTAACATGTAATTGCGTGTTCTTGTAAAAAATAGGACAGTCCTGATGTATGTCAGTGGATAAAGGGGATGACTTCTTGTCTTGCCTTAGAAAAGATCACAGATTTTGGTCCATTGGAAAAGTATTCTTCGGCTTTTTGGAGAATCTAGATGGTGGCTCTTTGTTTAACTGATGGACATTGAAATAGAGGAGGCAAATATGTTATTGCTGTATTGTTATAATATAATATTATTATTTCCAAAGTGTATTAAGTAGGTGTGTCAAAATGTATTGTTTCTTCGATGCACTGCGATGCAGAGGTGAACAATTCGGTATCGGTTCAGTAATAATCATAACCGGTTATTATGTACTGGCGTCATTTATTACATATGCGTTATCTGGTGGTAGCTTACTATGGCGAGGGAGGAGACCGTGAGTACTTAACATGCTCTAACTACTTAAAAAGCAGATAAGTGTACACAATTCTGCAAAGTGTGCCTTAAGTGTGTTTATGCATCAGCTGATTGGCACGGCCGTTTAACATCAGTTTCTGTGTCACTGTTGAACTGCTGAACAGCGCCAGAGCTATGCTGACCGTTAAAGCCAATCACAGCCTTCTCTGTTGAGCACGTGATCAATCATAGGCGTTTAAGAACTCAATCAACAATGCTCAAAAAGCAAGAGGGGTAATACTTACATTTGTTTAGTTGCTATGAATGCTCATGCTGACTTCTGTCTATGTACTTGAGCTTTGTTTGATACAGTCAAAGAGTTTGTTCTTTGAGCAGGTAAAATTAAAGGTACAGTTCATATATGTGACTGCTTGTATTAAAGAACAAAATTGTTCATTCATTCATTCATTTTCTTGTCGGCTTAGTCCCTTTATTAACCTAGGGTCGCCACAGCGGAATGAACCGCCAACTTATCCAGCACGATTTTACGCAGCGGATGCCCTTCCAGCCACAAACCATCTCTGGGAAACATCCACACACTCATTCAAACTCATACACTACGGACAATTTTAGCCTACCCAATTCACCTGTACCGCATGTTGGGGGAAACCGGAGCACCCGGAGGAAACCCACGCAAATGCAGGGAGACCAAAACTCCACACACAAATGCCAACTGACCCAGCCCAGCCGAGGTTCGAACCTGCGACCCAGCGACTACCTACTGCGCCACTGTGTCGCCAGAACAAAATTGTATTACAAACATTATAAATACATTCTAAATTTTAATACAAGAATTATTGTGTTGCTAAGTAAAATATCAAATTGTTTATGGAGAGCATGGTCAATGCACCAAGATATCGAATTAAACTGAATCGATGATAATCATAATGATAAACATGTTAATCATAACCGAACCAAACAATGAGACCAGTGTAGATTTACACCCCTAGTATTAAGTTATTTTGAGTTTATATATTCTTCTTTTTTTGTTGCTAAACTGAACATTAAAACTTTTGTCAATTTGTATGACAATGTTTAAAATAAAAATTGTTACCAAAAAATCGTCATTGTTTAGTTTTAGCACCACCTGCACTTGTTGCTGGTCATTTATTACTATAGCACACAAATGTGGGTGGGGTTAAACGGGCAGTGACATAGAAGCAGGTGTTAAAGTCCTCCTATGAAGGTGGTGTTTAGCCACACCACTACATAAAGTGTCTCACTGCAAAACCAGCAGCTTTGGCAGACTGGCTATAATATAACAGGGTATATGCTGGAATGCTAAAGGTAATTTCAATACTTTTTTAAGACTTTTTAAAGTCCTTCCCAGAATATTTTAAGACCTCATCACCACTTCAGGTTCTAACCAGTATCAAACCTTTAACTTAATAAGCAGTTGCTAATAAACAGTTGCAGTTGAATAAATAAATGGAGCACAACCGTGAAACAGAACTTAGATTAGCTCGGAAGAATCAAACCTTGAAAAAATAAATTACATGGTTGTTTCCAGTGACAGGTTTCAGCCACTGTTTAAACTCGTCTTTCTCCAACCAGGAGTACGCAAACTTGCATTATCCCATTTTGCCGTCTGTTTTGCTCTATGGCAGGGCTATTCAATTAGTTTGTCATGGGAGCCAGTTCATGTAAAGCTTCCCAAATGAGGGGCCGGAGAGATATGACTTGCAATATAAGTGATGACACAACAGCAATATAAGAGCCCATAAGTTGTATTTTTGCTCCTTAAGAGACCCACGTTGTATTTTTCTACATTAAAACGTTAATATATTGTATTTTACAATATACTGTACAACATATTACAACATAACATCAGTGCATTGTACAATTGTGGCTTTTTTTTTTTTTTTTACAAACATTCAGATTCAGTGCATTGCTTAAGTAGGCTTCTTCTACATTCAGACCAATCATATGTTATGTTTTGAACTGCATAACAATTAGTGATGCAACAATTACAGATTTGGTTGTACGATTATATAGTCTGAAGAATAATCATGGTTTTACAGTTATCCCGTCTAATGTAAGTTTAAGCTTTACATTAGGTAAGTATTTAAATAAACGGTTGTTATCATCCGCGTTCATACATACATAATCATTTTAATAATTTGCAATAATTCGTCTAACATATCTTTTGTTTACATTGCACTGAAAGCAACGCACAACTCTCACCACTACGGCGTGAGATATTTTCTACTCAGTGCGTCTGAAAGGCACGAGCGTATCACTCTGCTTGCACTCGCATATTGGCATATATTCTAATACTGGAAATAGTTAACTTGCGCGCTGAAAAGACTCGATATGTGAATGGCCCGCTGCTATAGTTAATCCAGTGTGTGTATAATATCCAACTGTGTGTATGTATAGTGTGTCCACTGTCAAATGAAGTAATATAAACCTAGCAAATCTCTGTTTTAAGAGTTCACACTTAGCTGATGATTGATTATAAAGCTTGTTTGGCATGCTTTCCCAGGAGAGAGCCCTGAGCTCATAAGATCCTTGTGCCCGGGGCTCTCTCCTATTTGCAGGTCGAGAGGGGAGTTTGAGCTCAGGTAGATCTTGAGAACTCCCTTGCTGTAGTAGCTAATGAACAGATAGTGATTGCTTTTAAGAGATGACTACTTACTAGGAGCATGTCTATGGTGCCGATTTGGATTAGCTTAAGTTGCATGTTTTTGGATGGTGGGAGAAAACCAGTGAACCCGGGGCAAACCCACGTGAGCAAGGGGAGAACGTATAAACTCTGCACAGAAGCATCGGCCAGCTTGGTAAGAACTAGAACCTGAGACGTACTTGCTGTGAGGCAACAGTGCTAACTACTGGGCCACCGTGTCACCCATCTAGCAGAGGAGGAGTAGGGTTGGAAGGGGGGATTCTTCAAAACAAAGATGGCTATTATATGGAACTCAGGGTGCTTATAGTGGCGTCTGATTGGTTAATCATAAATTGAATAATGCGGGACCAGCAGTAAGCAATCATAAGCACGTGATCCTCTCGAAATTAATTTATGAATAAACTTCACTCAAAAAATTCCTGACGTTAAAATAGGTCAAATCCCAGTGATTTTGAGGCCCAATGCAACATGACGTAGGAGTGCGGTTTTCCCCACCCACCGAACTGATTGACAGGAACCATGTTTCTGTAATAACATGTATACTCATGTTCACAGAACTTTTTTTTGCAAAGAAACTGGGATTAAAACATATGTTAAAACTCTCTGTGAAGTTTTATAAGATTAAAACATTTTTAAAACAGAGCATGTATTTAATAAAGACAGTAAAATCATGGTGTAATTCTTAACTGGTATAATCACCATGGCCGCATGGTGTCAGTAAACGCTAATGTGTGTGTGTGCACTGCAAACGGCATTTGTGTGTGATTCATCATTTCAGAAAGCCTTGAATAAACTCAACAAATACATGAAATAAACTTACTTGGTATTTTTGACTAATGAGCTGTATTTCAGCTTCATCCTGTCAGTCTCTATCACTGACAGCTGTTTATCTAATGTAACACAGGAAAAGCATACACGCACAAGGGAACGGTGGGTGGGGAGAAGCAGCTCATTTGCATTTAAAACCACAAGTTACAAAAAGAGTGTGTTCAGACACCAAAATGGGCAGATTCTGGAGATCTGATCGAAATTTTGAGCTGAAACTTTACACACGTTGTGGAGACACCAGAGGCTTATCTTACAGCTTGTAAAAGGGGTAAAGTAGGTGCCTTTTAATAGAGAAACTTACAGTGTGTTTGGCTTCTTATGTGTCAAAAAGATCAAACAAATTCAGATGTTTTTCAGTTTTGATTGATTTCAGCTCATGACTCCTGTAAGCTTTGATTACTACATGTGAGAAAGCCTCTTAATAAAATTAACCCTCTGAAAGGGATTTCAGGATGAGATTGGATTAAAGTTTAATGTGTCTTCTAGTTTTTCAATTAAACATAAACACACACACACACACACACACACACACACACACAC